>SNQJ01S0022210.1:37300-50477 GCA_010110895.2 Picea sitchensis | reverse complement strand
CCCATATTTTTTGAGAATTCCTCCAGTGTTGGTTGGGTTCCTAACTCTTTGTCCTGGGTAATCGCTTTTTCTCTTCTTTTTTTTTCCTTCCTTCTTTCGTATTTCTAGCATTCTTTTGGATTTCTAGGTCCATCTCTTCTCCAGAGTCTTCTTGACTATCTTCCTCCTGCATTTAGAGAATTTCCTGGAGCTGAGGATCTCGATCCACTTGGGGTGACGTGAGATCCAGATCCTGATCTGGAAGATTGTCTTCTGTATTTTCTTTAGAACTAATCAAATATGCTTCTAAGGTTTCCAGGGGTTCGTATTTTTTCTTACTACTTTCAACTTCATCGTCAATTTGTATTGGGGATTTCCCTTTACTTGGCGAGGGAGGCTTGTAATTGAATTTTTGCTCTTGTTGTTGGTTACCTTCTCTGTTCATTGTTTTCTTTCTTTTTGCTTACTGCCATTGATCTGATGCCTTGTTTTCTGGGTGCTCCTGGATCTCCTTAGGACCATTTTTGGTGAAGTGCCCATATTCATGACATGATTTGCACTTGAAGGGAAGTTGTTCATAGTCCACAGTTTGGATGTATGACCACCCATCCAAAGTGAGATGGATTGCTTCTGGGAGGCCTTTATCTATGTTTACTTTTACACATAACCGTGCGCAAGATTGCAGCCCATCTCGTGGCTCAGCCAGATCGATGAACCTTCCCAGAGTGTTGTCTATATTTTGTATTGTTTCATCATTCCAGTAGTGGAGCAGTAAGAAGGGGAGCCTAACCCATATTGGAACCGTTGAGGGAATATTGTTCTCTGGACTGAAGTCTGGAGTCCGTTTGTTCAAATACATTCCTCTGGTTCCCATGCAATACAAGCCATTCCTAAAGATCAAATCACGATCTGCTTTATTTTCAAAGATAAAAACATAGAAGCACTTACCACAAAATGTTGTAGAAAGTTGTCCTTTGATCGTTTTCTTCCAGTTTTTCTCCATCCATTGAGCCATTGCTTTGGGGGATGACCATAGTCCCGTAAACTTCCCTATTAGACTGTTTTCAACAAGATGGAGGGAAAACAGACTTGAGGAAGGGGAGTGGACAGATACTTTTGGAATCACATCCAACCTTTTGACAAACCGGAACGGAGGGGCTCCCTTGGCAGCTTTTGAGTATGAGGAGATCATCGCTTGAAACGTTGCTATGTCAGGAGGTGATGGGGGTTGAGGGGGGTCGCAATCCCTCGAGCCAGAGGCCGTGTTGGCTAGGGTCAGAAACCTTAGATGTTGTCAGGGGAATCTCTTGATGCAAACCGCATGCAAAACATCGTGAAAAGAGTATTGTTCTTGTTATCACAAGAAGATGATAGTGAAAACTACCCTTTATTATTATATTATTTCCTTTTAATTAGATAGTGGTCCTACTCCATTATTATGGCCACATTATATTCATTATCCTCTTGGATACTTCCTTAGAAACTCTCGAGTACTTCCCCACATTTCATGGATGGTAAAGGAGGTAAACCATTTGGTCTGATTACGGGCCTAACTCGGTGGGGACATCAAGTGAAGCCCTATACATGCTCCTGGTTGGGGATTCGACCTTGGAACCCATTCGAGCAAACAAGGACACTCATTCACTTGAGCTAACCCACTAGGCTATATATATATATGTGTGTGTGTGTGTGTGTGTGTGTGTGTGTGTGTTGAGGAAATTAATAATGTTGAACACACACACACACACACACACATATAGTTTTTTAGTAAAATTGATATGGTAACTAAAATTTGATATCTTTAATGAAAAAACATAATTCTTATAATGTATAAGTATTCATTAAAAAATAAATAAAAATTTATTTTTAAAAACAAATGATTGTATATTTTTCTAAACCATGTTAGGGTATTAGCCTTTAATTTATATTCTAAAATTGAATCATTCCAAGTTCAAATATTTGACTGAATATTATCAATTGTTAAGTATTGTAATGTGTAATTTATCAATTGTAGGAGTTGTATGTAACCATTGATGAATGTCACATTATGAAAAAACCCTTTATGAAAATTAAAATGTGATATAACCATTGTGGAATGTGACAATTGAACATAATTCAACCATGATGAATGTTGCATTACAACAAAAACCTTGATGAAAATTGAATTGTGACATTACCATTAAGGAACACAACAATTCAACATAAGTCAACCATTATAAAAGTTGCAATAAAAAATTACCATTGAGGAATGTCACAATCCAACGTAACCCTTGAGAAACATTGCATTGTGACATAACCATTGAGGAATGTAGCATTTCAACATAAGTCAATGAATATGAATGTCACAATCCCACATAAACATTGAGTAACATCAGTATCCAACATATCCCTTCACGAACATTACAATGCAACATAACCCTTGAGGAACACTACAATTTGACATAAGTCCACCATTGCAGTGTGACATAATCATTAAGTAAAATCACAAATTTGATATAACCCTTGATAAACATCATAATGTCGAATAACTAAAGAGGAACATAGAAATTCTACGTAAGTTAACCAACCACATGTATATCACAATGTATCATAATGATTTAGGAACATCACAATGAAACATAACCCTTGAGGAACATTGCAATGTAACATAAACCTTGAGGCATTCCGCAATGTGACAAAACCAATGAGGAACATCGTAATTTCACATAAATAAACGGATGTAAATCTCACAATCTAACATAATAATTCAGAAATGTTGTGATCATACATAACCCTTGATGACTGTAACAATGCAATGCAATCCTTGATTGATGTTACAATTCAATGCAACCGTTGAGGAATGTAGTGATATGACATAAGTCAACTAAGATGAACATAATTATTTTGGGATAACCATAGTGAACAATGGGTACCCATGGTAAAAAAATATTTAACATGGTAGTCAACCATGCACAACCATGGCCTACCAAAATCAATCATATTCGACTAAAGTCAACAATGGTCTACCATAGTCAAACATAATTGACCATGGTCCACCATAGCAAGCAAAATTAAACCATACTCAACCATGGCCAAATAAATACAACCATGGTTAACATTGCATTGTGACATAACCATTGAGGAACAAAGCAATTTGACATAATTCAACCAAGAAGAACATCACAATGTTAAATAATCATTGAGGAACACCACAATCCAAAATATTCTTTGATGAACATCATAATGCCATAAAATCCTTCAAAAAAACTATAATTTGACATAAGTCCACCAATATGAACACCATCACGTGACAAAACCTTTATTGAACATGACAAATGCGACATAACCCTTTTTTAACAAATACGACATAACCCTTTTTTAATGTCACAATGTGACATAACCATTGAGGAATCTTGGAATTATACATAAGTTGACTAAGATGAATATCGTGATGCATCACGACCATTTAGAAACATTGCACTTAAACATAACCCTTTAGGAATGTTGCAAGGTGACATAATCGTTGATGAACATCGTAATGTGACATAATTGTTGAGGAATGCTACAATTTGACATAAGTTAATGAAGATGTATGTCCAATGTGAAATAATCATTATGGAACATAACAATCCAACATAACCATAGAAAGTATTACAAGCTGCCAAAACCAGAGCTATTACTCAACAATGATTACATGGTAACATTTCATAAGCAACATGATGTGAGAAAAATAGTGGCCAATTGGTGGGAGGAATATATGAAATTCTTCAATCAGTCCTTAGGGTGGTACACTATGACAGGTCTGAGGGAACTCTACATGTATTTTATGATTAGGATTTTCCGATTATATTGGGAGAAGTATTTCTCATGGTTCACTAAGGTGTGGTTGCCTTTTGGCATACACTGTAGCTACCAATGGGAAAATGTTTAATTGGGGTGCCATCATTGCAAAACAACTCAACAGTCAAATTGAACAGGCTAAAAATCCTTTGCCAGTTGAACTGAGAATTTTTGACTTAGTCGAGAATCTATTAGCAAATTGAGGCAATCGAATTATAGATTTGAAGGCAATGGGTAAAATATTGCAGGAACTTTGTGAGAAGAAGTTTGTTTATTAGATTTGTATCTAGTTCATTACCTTGAAGTCTATTGTTTCTCTATTGTAGATAGAGAATGAGGGAGTGAAGAATCGGTTGAAGACTAAATTTGTCATATTCCATAATGCTATGGATGGGAAATATAGGAAGGTCGTTGTGTTGGAGAGCACAATGGAAACTATTTTCCAGAACCTTTTAGATGAATTTGAGGATAAGAAATATCTTGTCAATGATATAAAGGAGGAAGTGAAATCTCTTTCTCATATAGAAAATGATGACTTGAATAAAAACATTTGAAGACTGGAATAATCCAATAGCCAATTGGAAAATGAAGTTTCCCACTTACATGCCTCTGTTGATTAGCTTTGTGAAGAAGTTGCTCCTCTTCAAGAAGATAACAAAAAATTGTTTGATCTATATCCATCTTTGAAAGAAGATTATGATCCCTTGTTGTTGCAACTAACAGAGAAGGATGAGACTGTTTGAAGCTTCCATGATTGCAAATAGAACCTTGAGCTAAAATTCAATTGACTACATAATGTTGAGAAGAAGACTGATGATGTTGCGTAGCCAGGTTCACCTATTAATTCTTCAACCCTTGATTCTCTTGATTGTATCCTAGTAGTTTGTAAGAAATATGTTGTTTATGTACGTACATCTTCATGCATTATTTTGGCTACTAATAATGCTATTTCTCCTAGTTTTGAGAAAAACACTACATGTACTGGGTTCCAAATTCTAAGCAAGATGGAATATATTGGAAGAGGACTTGGTAAAAATGGACATGGCACTGATGTTCCTATTATCCATGAGATGAAGTCACCTAGAACAGGTCTTGGATATGATTGTATTGTTGTCTCGCTGCCTACACCTGGCCTTGTTGCAACCAATTTTTTGTTTGTTTGTTGTAGGTGGAGTTTAGACTGGGTTTATAGAAGAGAAACCTACTATTGATTGTGTTGAAAATATTGATGTGTTGGATATTCCTTGTAGATTTTAAACTTGTGCAAATAATTACTACAAACAGATTCTTAATAAAATAGAAAAGATACAATGGTACACACACACATTACGTCGAGAGTTTTACCCTAGAAACCCAAACCGGGAAAACCAACAACCTGTTTAGAGTCACACCTCTAATATTCTATTCATTATCTTCTTCATTGTTTACAATACAATATACATATAGGATCCCACAGCATCCAAAACCCTAATCCATTGACCCGAGTTAGTCAACAACCCTAATTCCTTAACCAGAATTAGAAAACCATTGGCACAAACCATGTGCTGAAAAACTACCAAGAAACGGATGCAAAAAACCACAAAAAATGGACCAAATATTTTTTCTCAGGGGTTCCCACCCCCAAACCCCCACAAACCTCCCAGCTAGGGGGTGAAAAGACCCCCCCATACCCATTTTTCTCCCATATCAGTGTACAATACATGGGATCAATTTTGCAAAGAATATAACACATACCCAACATTCCTAACATGCAAGAATTTGAGAATGTTGTTTTAGATGACATTTTTGCTAATATCAGGGTTGTTCTACTCCTGTAAATGCACCAAAACTTGAGAGTGCATCCTATGATAATAAAAAACATAAATCCGTGCCATATTTCCACCCTCATAAGAATAAGAGAAATTTATTGTGGAATCAATATTCTTGGAAAAATGGCAATTGGGCTTTCATAACTTTACAAAGAAGACATGAAAGACAAAATCATGGACCAATGTTGCCTATTAGGATAAATTATGGTTGGATTGATGAATGGTCGTGGAATAATCTAAACAAATTCTTTAGGGCTTCATATAGGTGTGTATCATCAATTGTATAGTCATAGAGAGTTCATCTTTCTTGCCATTGACTCATTTAAAGTGGTCGATTGGAGTTTTCATAAGATGTTCATTGACTGGAGTTTTGACTAAGATGTTTATTGACTAGAGTTTCGACTGGGTTGTCATTCAACTGATGTTTCAATTGAACTATTGCTACTACTTATAGATCCCTTAATTGTGTTTATGGAGGGAGTAATTGAATTGGATGATATGTAAACCCAATTGATGTATTTGTATTGAATCGGCTGGGACTTGTTGAAACCGAATGAACTATGTTTGACTAAGTTTTTGGGAGATGTATTTGAGTACTACTTCTTCTATTAATAATACATATATGATGCAGAGACTGATTATCTTGACCATTTCTTGTCTAGTCGATTGATCAACTAGACCATGAAGTATTTTTGTCTAGTCAACTAATCGACTAGGAGTGCATTTTGGATAGTAGTATTGGAAACTTGGCTGATGGATTGGATGACTACATTTTGTTTCAGTACCTGATCTTGTTCAGTGTTGATGGTGACAATGTTTAGACCTCTTCAAGAGTGTTGTTGTACTATAGTTGATCAACCTTTGTAGTCATAAAAAATTAAGGGGGAAAGTTGTGTTATGTTTTTCCTCCAAGATGAGTTTACGAGGGGGTGTTGGAACCTCGAGTTCCTTGGAAAACCTCACCTTGTTAGATTAAGGGATTTGACTGTTCTTAGGAGTTGATCGCCGACTAAATCTAGCATTGATCATGTCCATTTTGGATTCTAGATCCACTTTTCATGGAAAATTTTAATTAATGTGATCACATGGTTGTTAGTTTGGCCCATGTCCAAACTTATTTATAGATGGTCCTTTGGATTGGTCTATCATCGGGTGAGATCATGAAGATCATTCACGCTCTTATGAATCATGCCTATTTTGCTTCAGTGCAACAATGTCTTTGGATGCCACCACTTCTCTCAAGGAATATATGCTCTCTTCTGCTGTCTTTTTTACTTGTTCCAACAAAAGTTCCAATAGGTACAACTTTGTAAGCCTTGTGATTTATTTTGGTATAGTTCCTATGAAATAATTGTGAGAGATATCTAGGTTTCCAAGCTCTATTAGATTGGTCCTATGAGGAGCCTATAGTTCAACAATTTACACTACTTAAAGTGATTTAGGCCGAATATCTTTGTGGGTATCAAGCTCTAATATAGAGGATTATTGTTTAATTTCACTGCATATAATTGAGTCATATTTATGATAGAAACAATGAACTTACCCCCAAAATTGTTTTTTGACAAGTCTAGACTTTGCAGGGAGTTGAGTGCGAAAAAATAAGGAAAAGTTCCACATTGATTGATGTGATTGAATCAGTAGTGTTGTAGGTGATTTCATTCCATTGGCATGAGAAGAAGAAAAACTCTCTTAGTTGCTCAATGCATTTGTTTGGTCTTGAATATTTTTCTTTATGTTACGTGGAATTTTAATTTCACCAACTTGGACAATAAGCTATGACAAGCATACCACAAATGCAATAAGAAGGGGAAGAAGACTTTTGAGAATGACATTGGTCTCCTCTGCTTCACCATTTAACAATAGGAACAAGTGATGACTTGAATGAGTTGTTGAGGAGTTTGAAGGCATCGAGTTAAAGAGTTTGGACGCAGAGGTTACATTAAACATAGGCCGACAGACGTCTAATCTTATGATCCACCATCTCTATTAAGTCTCAACATTAACTCTCTTGGTGTAGTTGGAAGCAACAATGACACTTAAGGGTTTTCTCGTAGAATATAATTTGGCTTCAGGATTATTTGATGATAGTGGAAGGCATCGAACATACATTTCATAACATGGAAGCCATAATGATTACATAATACAAGCACAGACAGTGGCCCCTTGACATTGACAACAATGAGATTGTTGCAAAGTGCTTAATGCTTGCCAACTCTCTCAATGTCTAGTGCTTGTCAACCAAGAACTTCAAACATTTTTTAAAAGAAAATTCTTAATTAATCATTCCACTTTTTTTTTTTTAAATTTAAAAAATGTATTTTTTTATATCAAACCATTAAAATACACATTTTACAATATAGAGTTTCAAAAATGAATTTATTTACCTATTATCTTAGGCTTGTCTTACATGTTCGGGAATCAATGAAGTAACACGAAATCACATTTTTTGTTGTTTAAAATCTATTTATGAATGCGGAAATGGAGTCAACATGCTGAAAAACTTCTAAGGTACTCAAATTATACAGAAATAATCACTCAAATATGTGGATCTAACAATTTCTCACGGATTTCGAACAAATATTCCCCAAAAATATCACCAAAAAATAATAATTTAGTAGAACATTTAAACTACTATTATTATCTTATCTTACTTTTATTTATTGAACATGTTTCACAATTACCAAAATTAACAACAATAATGTAACATTAAATACAATTTCTAAAAAGTTTGAAGTGACCACTATTTTTCCAATTGCAATTCATACACGAGTGAACACCCATTTTTACATAAGATGGTACAAGGATAAGATTTAAGTGGCACACAACAATTCTTTGCTATGCCTGAAATAAATGTAAAATCGTGGGAGCGAAAATATGGCATGTGTTCACACGTACATCGGCCATGGGAGTGAAATTGCATGCTAGGTTGTTCATCGGCCACTTTAACTAAGCTACAAAGTTGCGTACTTCTTTAAATAATATTCTATATTTTTAATGTTTTTTTTGTAATCATTAGAATTAATAGTAGAATTTGGTTATATAATTGTTGCTTTTAATGTTTATTTTTTTTTTTTTTTTATTATTAAATTAATATTTTTTTTTTTTTTTTTTTTTTTTTTTTTTTTTTTTTAATTTTTTTATTGTTTTAAATGTATTTTGGATACATGTTAAATTAAGTTCGTGACATGAAATTTTTTTATTGTTTTAAATATATTTTTGAATACATAAATTAATTTAGTATTTTGAAAAAGTTATAGTTTCAATATTTTAGGAAATTATTTTTTTTGGGTGATAGTTTTTGAGTGAAATGTATGTTAGATTCATAGATTTGAATGATTATTTATGTATAATTTGAATGTCTAAAAATATTTTCAACATATTGAATCCATTTCTACATTTATAAATAAATTTTAATCTACAAAAAATAATAATTTCTTAAAAATTTATATCATCTTCCCATAAAAAAAAACCATTTTCTAAAACCATTAAACAAGACCCTTTAAAAAAATCTTTAAAACATTCACATTATAAATCTTTAAAACATTCACATTATAAATCTTTATAATAACTGACTTCAATTTCAACAATCCTTTTAAAATTTTAACAAAACTAATAAAAAATTATACCCAAAAAAAACAAAAAATACTTAAAATGTTGAAATTACGTAATACTTGTATCCTCCCCGAGTGAGGCAGTAAGGTACATTTAAAATTTTCAAAAGTTTCCCCACACGTTCACAAGTAAGAGTCGATAATCGTTTAAACAGAAGCTCTCATGCTCATGGTAGAGTATGAGTCGATTCCAATACTTCCGCCAAAGTCACGACACCGCCAAAATTCACTGTGACCTTTCATAGCACGGACGGTGTCATGACTTTGGCTGAAGTATTGGATGGAATTATATTATTTTTTTTTATAAATATATCAATTTTTTTTAACTTTTAATTAAACGTTAATATTATATATATATATATATATATAATTTTAATTAAAAGTTAATATTATTTAAAGAAAATAAAAATGATATGGATTATTTTTTTTAAAGAAGAAAATTACCTCATTATATTAGAAATATAATTTTACATTGTTATGATTTTATTTAAAAAAATTACTAGACCTAATGAAAAAAACAATATCCAGCTCAAACCACCAATAATGATTCCACAGAACTACACAGAACTACCCAATGAACAAGTAAAGAGGTTCGATAACAAAGAAGAAAGTTGCTGGAGCTATTAGGAAGGAAGCTGATTCCAATAACTTTCTGAATAAAATAACATGAAAATTAAAAGTGACAAAGAAAACTAAAACATTAACATTTGGACATGATGA
Source organism: Picea sitchensis (assembly GCA_010110895.2). Lineage (NCBI taxonomy): Eukaryota > Viridiplantae > Streptophyta > Pinopsida > Pinales > Pinaceae > Picea > Picea sitchensis. The sequence goes on along the minus strand of SNQJ01S0022210.1, from coordinate 40,540 downwards.
GTGGGTTATGTCATCTTGCTCCATCCTAATAGTAGTAAGATAGTCTTCTTCTAGGAGTTGCAAGCACCTGCTTAGATAATAAATCAGCTTCTATATTGGATTCTTTGAATATGTGTTGGAAGCTAATTCCTTAAAAAGATGATGCCATCCCCATAAATTGTTGATTCAATAACAATTTTAGAATCACCTAAAACTTGAACATTTTGAATTTTCATTATCTTTACAATGGTTAAGGACGCCCACACCAATTCAACTTTGGTATTTGTTCCTTCACCAACTTTAAAAAACCACCTGATTATAGTGCCTTCCACCGATTTTACTGTTCCCCTGCCCCACAACCATAAACCCCAGCTATAGATGCTCTATCAAAATAGGCCGCCAATGAGTATCCAAGCAATCCATTAACTGAACTCAGTGTTAAAATCTGGGATTTATTAACTGTAGGTGAAGTTGAAAGGGCGCCTAATGTCTTGTAAGCTACAGTCCATTCAGAGGGAGTCTTTTCTTCAAATATTGATTTGTTGGGTTCAATCCAAGTGTACCAACTCAGAAGGATAGGATTTTTTTTTGGAGACAGCCTTGCATAACAGCCACGATTTGGATTAGTTACATACAATAAAGGAATAAAGGAGAGAAATGGGGAGAAATTTGTTTATAGATATAGTAATTTTTTAATATATAATGTAATTGTTTTTGTATTTGAAATTTCCATAATCTGTTTTTAAGTTTCATTTTTAGTTTCTTATTTCTTGTAACATTACCATATATAATTTTTCGTGCATTTTTTACATTTACATTGTTGTGTTGCACTTCTAATTATGAAAAAAAAAAAGTTATAAAAATGCAATACTAAGATTAATGATACAATTTTTATATTTAGATTAATGATATAATTTCTATATCTACATGTATTAGAATAATGGTAGCTTAAAAAAATACAAGATAGATATGTTGGAAAAGAAAAGAAGATTTGTTTTATATATTATAATTTGAAGGTAAAAAGCTAAAGAAAAATATAAATATGTTGAGAAAAAAAAAAGATATTATTTTTTACATTATATTTTTATGATTATAAATAAATAAAAATTACACATGATTGAGAGAATAGCCAATAAATAACAGTATGAAAAATGATAAAAACAATTGAAAGAAGAATACACATGTTTAAGAAAATACAAGATAGATATAAATATGTTGAGAAGAAGAAAAAAAATAAAAAAAAATATATATATATATTATAATTTTATGATTAAAAATAAATCAAAATTGAAAATTCCAAATAAATAACATAATTGCAATGTGGAAGAGTAACCAAAACAATGGAAACTCACTAAATGGCTACTCAATGTGGAAACTATGAACAATATAGATTTAGCATAGATTTAGCGTTCCCTTTTGTCATAAGAAAAGTGTACAAAATATGATAAAAACAATGGAATAAATTACTTGCAAAATACAAATAAGTTATGTGGAGGGTAGTGAGCTTTGTAGATCTAGGAATAATATCTTAATATAAAAGAAATGTGCGAGAGTGATAGATAAATGAATTCAATTATACTTAAAATAGGCAAAATTTTAGGTCACAAATGTCAAATGAATCTCTTCCACAATCATAAAAATTAAAATCATATAGATAAAAATGCAAAGATAGATATAAATCATATAGATAAGAAGGAAAAGTCAAAATAAATGACAATATATCACTCTAAAAAATGAATATTTTAATTGCAAGAAATTTGAGATTTTATAAATGATTGAATGCAAAATTGAAATAAAAAATAATATATCATTCAAAAGAATGGAAAATTTTTAAATACAAGAACTTTTAAATATTATGAATGATTGAAAAATATTTGAGAAGTCAAAAAGATTAGAACTTTTAGATATTATGAATGATTGAAAAATATTTGAGAAGTCAAAAAGATTCTCATCTACATGCCAATAGATTTTGAAATCAATATAAAGAAAGAAATCAATATGTCTGCGTTAAAAATTCCATGCTTCTTAAGATTTCATAAATACACAATTTTCAATGTGAATGGTCATTTTGTTTAGATTACTATATGTATATTTTAAAAGGAGTTGAATTTTACAAAACCCTTTCAAAAGGACTTGGAGATGCAAACCCTCTCAACCATCAATTGATGATGATGAAAATTCTATTCTAATTATAAATTATTAAAAAAAACAATTATTAAAAAAAACAAAGTATTTGTTGAGACAAATATTTCTATATTTAAAAGATTTTGAGATACAAAATCATGGATGACCATGAAGTGTATTGATAAATTATTAAAAAAATAAGATTACACTTATGAATGTATAAGAATGCAAATTTATAACTATGTAAACTATTAAAAAATAACAATAAAAATCACTTAATTGTGAAGCATTCTACTTAGCTTGTATATTACTTAGTGGGAAGAGAATTTAATTTATTAATAGTTGAAAGAAAATACATTGTAATGTTATTTTTAAAAGAAAATACATTGTAATGTTAATTTTGGCAGTATAATATAAATTGTTTTAATGTAAAATTGATTTTTTTAGTTATTTGACAAAATAGAGAAACACACAGTCAATGAGAAAAGTGTGACTGCAAAGTCCATCTGACCATGAAATCACATCACCTCCATTGTTAGGTATATTCTAGTGCTTAGATAAAAAAAACATTCCAGATAGAATACATGTACCTTGCTATTAGTACTCATCCTTAGACGGACAAGGACAACTTTTCAATTTACTTACATGTAAAGTGGGCTTTCTATACCAACTCCGATAAAGGCAACTTATAATTAATAGTATTAATAATTAATAAACAAAGATGCAACTACCTAAAATAAATATTCAAGTTATTAGAATACATAAATGTAGAAGATTAAGGATGATTAGAGGGCCAAGCTAGAAGGTTACAATGAATATGTAGCTTCCAAGTGTGATGCAGATGGATATCAATGGTCACTCACCTATTCCACTGGCTCAAAGAACAATTTTCCATTTTCGTAGTTTTCTATAGTTTTTCGAGTCGCAAACTTCCAGGGTCATTTTTAGGCCATAAACGAAGTTGTTTTGGACTTTTTTTGGAGGTAGGGGTTGCCAAAGGCATGCCCTCGCCCCGAGAGAAATTTGTACTTCTCGGAAAGACCTTTCCTATGAGGTACCGAACACCCCAAACATAACACCCCAAACATAGATCGTATGCAAAATTTAGGCAACTTTGAAGTTGACGTATCAACTACC
>SNQJ01S0022210.1:13945-32648 GCA_010110895.2 Picea sitchensis | reverse complement strand
TTCCACCCCCCCCTTTTCATTCATCTCCTTCCTCTCCATACTCTCCTTCTACTAACAGGGACAATGAGCTCTTGACCACACTGAGCAACATCAAAAACGATCTGGAAGACATCAAAACAACCATGCACGATGTCCAAGCACGAGAACATGACCAGTGGCATCGAGTGGATAACATGATGGCATTCATGTAGGACCTAAGAAGCGCCATGGTGGAATGAGAGAAGGGGAAGACACAGGTTGCACAGACCTACAAGGAGCTGCGTCAGGGTCCAAGTTACTGATACTTCCTGTGTTTTTCTATTTTCGTCTTTTTTTTATGCCAAGATTATGGCCCTGCGTGGCATTGTAGATCTCCTATCTTTATGCATCTAACATTTGGCCCTGCGTGGCCACGTAGCCAACCTTATATATGAATTGGACTTCAGACAACGGTGGTTTCCCGAATGGGGACCATTCCCTCCTCTCTTTGACTCATGACGCCTGGTAAAGGTGGTTTCCCAACAGGGCGCCAATGCCAGGTAACTAGAAAATTATCAGACATTTGTACTTTTTGCAAGGAATCAATACAAAATCTAACTTACAAAAAGAAAATATTATTTAGTGGTAATAAAAAGTCTTGAAGTACACATTGGAAATTAAATATAAAAAAGAAGAGGAGAAAAGGTAAAATTTATGTAAGAAATTAAAAACATGAGAAAAAGAAAATGGAAGGTTGAACTTTATAAAATGTGTTGTATAAATATTTTATATATTTAATTTACTATCATTTATGTTAAATTTGATGGTTGGTGTATTTGGTATATGTAAGAGGGTTTGTTTAATATACAATATTGTTATAGGATACTTATTGACTTGGTTGTCAATTGGTAAAGTTTGAGTGGTTGTAGGATGGTGTATTACCCTCCCACCTAAATTCTATTAGATTTTACATTAGATATTCTATATTTAATTGTATTTGATTTTATAAAATTAATTACCATATTATTATAGGAAATCTATTGACTTAGTTATTTTATATAATTTGTTAAAATGTATTTTATAATTAATTTTTTTATATTAAAGTTAATTTTCATTAATGAATAAGTTGTCTTTCTTTCTTTCTCAATTTTTTTGTTTGTCTCACATGTTGAGTGAAGGTTGTTAAATTTTTAAATTGAGTAGAAAATTTTGATAAATATTTTGATGGTATTGAGTTTGATTTTTAATCACTTCGATATTAATATTAGCATTTCCCACCTTATCACATAAAGTGGGAAACAAAATAAAAAATATGAATATAAATTCCTATTTGTGAGATGTGTTGTCAGGGTGTGTGTGTGTGTGTGTGCGTAAGATAATAGTGAAAGACGTGTATCTTGTGGTGTTTTAGAATAGCTTTTACAACTATAAAATCTTCTTGACTTTTGTGTTATCCCTTATTGGTTGTGATGTTTGGTGTACCATAGTATATAAGTCCCAAATACAATGATCCTTATGACAATGAGGGAAACCACAAGAGAAGGGTGCCTCCCACTAACACAATGGTTAATTGGTTAAAAGGTGGGTATGTTTCTTGCACAACCTCCCCCTCCTCCTTTGTGGGATGTGATGTGTGGTAATATGCTTATCTTGTGACATCTTCAGATAGCTTCTATGACTACCAAATATTCTCTCCACTTGTGTGTTATTCCTTATTGGTCATGAGGGTTGGGTTGTAACAACATATAAGTCTCAACGCACCATGATCTTTGTACTAAAGAATACAATGATAAGGGAGTAGTGTCTACAACTAACACAATGGTATATTGGTTGCAAGGTTAGTTTGCTTATTGTTCAACCTCCCCCCTCCTTTGTGAAACATATCATGTGAGTGTGTATATGAAATAACAATCAAATCCATCCCCTTTGTAATAGTTTGAAATAGCTTCTTCAAGTGTAAAATCTTCTCTTGTTTTTTTTAAGTAAATATGAAATCATCCAATAATAATTGAGGTACCAATTTTCATTAGTTATTTATTCTACAAATCACAATATGGAGAAAAAAAAAATAAAGTCTAAATATAAAAATTTTAAAGTCTTTGATACATCATCAAAAAACAATTGTAGAAAACTAATCACCATTTTGGCTGGGAAGTATTTGGAGCAAGGATCAAATTTGAAAAGTGAGGTCATATTTCAATTTGAAGGGCTATTTCAAGGCTATTTCATATATGAATGTGTGAAACTTTTTATTCTGGTTAAAACTATAAGATATGGATGAATGTGTCAAACATTTGATTTTTTCTTAAAAAAAAAAAAAAAAAAACTTTGTAAAGCTCTAACATAATTTATGTGCGAAACTACTTTTGATTAATTTTAAAACCCCCCCTATATATAAATGAAGAATATCACCTAATTAGTGAAACCACCTTGATTGGTATTTGCATTTATTAATGTTTTGTCTATTTTCATATTTTTGTGTAACATGTATGACAGAGTAAATCTATCAATGCAGATAGGTCTTTGGCAAAAACCCATCATGTACAAATTATCTTGAATGGTTGGTCTCTCAGCTACATCGTAAGAGTAAATCTATCAATGCACATAGGTCTTTGGAAAAACCCCATCATGTACAAATTATCTTGAATGGTTGATCGTTGAGCTACATTGTAAGACGCTAAATAAGTCTAACACTTTATTTAGGGGCATTTATACAATGCTTGTAATTCCCAAAATATGCTTTCCAGGAAAATTGGAACTTCTAAAGTTTTGATAATGTTCACTCCAGTGGTAGGTTGCAACTCCTAATATTTGTGTCATTCTAATTTTTAAATATTTGATGATATTGAAGTGTGTGGTAGAAATTACAGAAGTGTAGAAGTTGTAGATGAATTTTCTTTCTGCATCAAGGTGCATTACACACTGCCTACATCTATTGACTATTTCTATGTGTAGAATTTCCATGAATTCTGCTCGTAGAATAAAAATAAAGCATTTATGTTTTGCTATCAAGTTTCCCATGATAACTAATAGGTCAAATTTGCAATCTACCATATTTATCAAAACTTAAAAAAGAAAAAAAACAAAGCGATTAGCCAAGCCTTTAATAATTTGTTTCATGGCCAAATTTCTATCACTATCATTAGGTTGACTTCTTTCACGAGTCCTTATGACATGGTTTCTCTCTCCATAGCTTAGGTTTCCTTCAGCTATCTTCAAGACCTCAATGTTCATCCTTAACAGAGAGAAAATGTGGCAGTTCCAATAAGGGAGACATATTCTAAAATAAAGTACACAAAATGTGACAGTTCCAACGAAACAATGCATTTGTAATAGTTTTACAGAAGTGAGGCCATACAAACCTCGGAGGGTAGTATATTGCTTGTTTATCATGTAGGCCTCTCATAAGTCAAAAAGTTGGAATATTGCTTGTTTATCATCTAGGCCCCTCATAAAAATGTTGGAATTGCTGGTCATATAGGCTCCTTAAAAGTTATAAGAAGGTTGATGTTGCCTTTGTCGTTTGAGTCCATGAGTATGTTGGTGGTCATCTAAGTCTTTTAAATCAAAAGCACATGATGAAACATAAGATGATATAAATGAAGTATAAAAAATGGCAATTAATTTAAATAAAATAACTTTTTTTATTTAAATGCACATGGATTTGTCAGCAATTTTTTTTTTTTTTATCAATTCTTGTAATGTCAAGATATTCTATATCAATTTAATATCTTAAAAATATTTTTTCATATTAAATTTCTAGTATTAATAAAATATCTATGATCATAATTAAAGAAGAACAATTACCTTATCAATTAGATTATATATTTTTATATTAAATTTATAATATTAATAAAATGCATGTTTATCATGTAGGCCCTTAATAAGTCAAAAAGTTGGAATATTCCTTGTTTACCATCTAGGCCTCTCATAAATAAAAAAGGTTAGAATTGTTGGTCATATAGGCTTCTTACAAGTTATAAGAAGGTTGATGTTGCTTTTGTCATTTGAGTCCATGAGTATGTTGCTGGTCATCCAAGTCTTTTAAATCAAAAACACACAATGAAACATAAGATGATATAAATGAAGTATAAAAAATGACAATGCATTTAAATAAAATATTTTTTATTTATTTAAATATACATGGAAAAAAAAAACATTTATTAAATGTCAATATATTCTATATCAATTTGATCTCTTAAATTTTTTATTTATATTAAATTTATAGTATTAATAAAATACATAATTCAAAAAAACAATTCCCTTATTAATTAGATTATATTTTTGTATATTAAATTTATAATAGTAATAAAATGCATGTTTATCATGTAGGCCTTTCATAAATCAAAAAGTTGGAATATTGCTTGTTTATCATCTAGGCCCCTCATAAGACAAAAAGGTTGGAATTGTTGGTAATATAAGCTCCTTAAAAGTTATAAAAAAGTTGATGTTGCTTTTGTCATTTGAGTACATGACTATGTTGCTAGTCATCTAAGTCTTTTAAATCAAAAGCACATGATGTTCAACATAGTATGATATAAATGAAGTATAAAAAATGACAATGTATTTAAATAAAAGTTTTTTTTTTATTTAAATACATGTAGATTTGTTAGAAAAAAACATTTATTAATTATGGTAATGTCAAGATATTATATATCATTTTAATCTCTTAAAAATCTTTTTTTATATTAAATTTTTAGTATTGATAGAATAACTATGATCATAATTAGAGAAGAATAATTACCTTATCAATTAGATTAGATTTTTTTATATTAAATTTATAATATTAATAAAATTTATAATTAAGAAAGTACATCTATTGTTTAACCAACCTTCACTATCTTCTATGAATTTATTTTATTGAATGGGTGGTGATTTATTTTACAGCTTAAAGTATTTAGTTTTTACTAATAGTTAAATTGATTTACTTAATGCAATGTGTCAAACCATTGAGACACTTGGGGTCTGCAAAGCTCTCAGCTCCAAACAAGCAATCCTCTGATTTGGGCTAAAAACATACTAACTAATGAATTAATGTGTGAAGCATTCCCAATAACAATAGCTTGGAAACCTGCAAGGAAATTGGAAATAAATATCCTATATTTTGGTGACAAAATATGTCCTTTCAAGAACGTAGTTACAACTGATGTAAAGTTTAAGATAAAACAATAACATCTAAGACAACTAATCACAAATTCATTTACTTGAAAACAACTTCTTATCAAGCTCAAGCCTGATTAAATTTACATCTACACTTTACACTAAGAAAACATCCAAGCATCTACCCCTTTCTATCTCGATGCATTGATACCATATCTTATTACTGTGCAGCCCAAATATGGATCCCATGAGAAGTAACCCCAAGTAAGAACTCATTTTCAGGTATGTTTAACATCCTTGGATTACAGGAAAAAGACACTTGACTTAATCCTATTTGATGTACAATTCCTTGACCATATCCCATTTTTCGGACAATAATGCACATAAACACCTCAATAGGTCATACATTAGAATATGAAAAATTGACCTTCCCCTTGCATATGGTATGTCTCTTTCATTTCCTAGAATAAAAAAAGGTACATTGATCAATGAATCATCTTTAAGTAGTGCATCTAGTTCCTTCCTCCAATCAGATTAACATTCTACCAAAACATTTATAACAATTTATTGAGAAAGTCACATAAAATATATGAACCAAATCCATCGTTGATGATTAATGACAGTTTTTTCTTAAAGTAGTTAGCAATGGAACTGGCTTTAAGTCAGTCTATATTGTAGTCAAAATAGGCAACTCCACAAACATCACTACAAATCTATTCCTTTAATAAACAAATTTTATGTCAACTGGATAATAAAAATACAATGTTGTCTCTAAGCGAGCCGCCAAGTGAGCACATACTACACCTAATACTTTCTACACAATATTTGGCATACAATGCATATGCATTAGATAATCAACATATCAAAGAATGGACAAAACAATTCCACTACTGCTCAATGCATTAAACTTTTGTCCCAACAACTTAAAATAGCAAAGATATTTATGGTAGTACATTATTAGATAACCTTTTACTTTCAACATGCCAAGAAAATGAAACAAGTTTGAGATAAAATTATAAACTAAAATAACCATTGTTGTTCAGTGTTTTTGGTGAAATGAAAATATATTAAGTCTTTCATAATCCCTTGCTCGGTGTATCTCATATTCATCAACGTCTTTGTTTTAGCCAATGCCCTCCAACACCAAGTCCTCTTCTCACAAATCTCCCTCCCCCACAATGCATCTTCATTTCTCATGGAATCCAACAATAGACCCTCACGGTTTTTCATGAGTCACAGGGTTCCTTAATGCAATGAAGGCAGAGATGAGTAAGTATTTGCCAAAAACAGAAAGATGAAAATCCAGATATTGAAGTGTTTCATCAAAACCTTGTCTTTCTGTCATGATTTTTCTTCTAACCTTGTCTCCATTTGGTTTAAGCGGTTTAGAAGTAGTGACATTGAATATTTGAATATTTGGTTCAAGGTCAGTGCAATGTGTGGCTCAATATAAGCAAGCAGCCTTCGCTTTCCGTTTTCATCGGAAACCACAACTTCTTTGCTAATTGGTTAATAGTATTTTTGAAACAAGGGTGCCAATGCTGTAGAGAGTTCTATAAATCGCCTGCAAGCTCTACGGAAGGGTTCCAAAATAGCACTTTTCAATATCAGAAACAAAAAGAATACAAGTTTAAATCAAGCCTCCACATAATTCATTGAAACTTTTTGTAACTTCAAAAGCCCCTTATCTTGAACAATAAAGAGGATAGTGGCAAGGTTTGGACACCTGAGATCATAGAAGACCAACTTTCTCATTGGTGGGTGAATCTTCCCATACAAAATAAACAAGTGTACAGTGTGCAGAAGTGACAGAACTCCCAACAAACCAAACTAATAACCTCGTTGGCACCTCCAATCAACAAGATTTCCAGAGAAGCGACATACTCCTATATATGCAGAGAAATAATAGACACATGCACCCCAAATCTTCCTCGTCTTTTTGTAATATGATTTCAGCATTATTGTCTCATTAACAGAAATTAAAAAGCATATTTCTGAAAAAAGGTAAGCACAGATACTTACTTGAGAAATGAGGCATACACCTCAGTAATAGACTTCCCTTTGATAAGGAATTGATGCAACTCATCATCAGTAAAGTAGACAGTCGATGGCTCCAAAGCACCAGTATGGGAATAGAAGGAATCCAGAGTGACATTGCTGATAAAAATTAAACCCAAATTAGGCATGCTTGTCGAATCAGATAGCTTTAACAATGCCGAGATGAGGTTGAAACCATTGTTCCACTCATGTAGAAGTTCAATATTGTCAAATATCAAGTACACCACCTCTGGAGAATCCAATCTCCTGACTTCCTTCCTAGAAGAATCATTGTCCCTCTTCCCTATGTCTTTCTGAGAAGGATCCTCGCAACCAGAAGCATGCTCTTCTATCATTTTTGTGTAGGCTCTGCTAAAGTCTCTGCCGACACAAAACTCCAAATTCTCATAATGGGGATTTTAAAAATCCACCCTTCATAGTAAATTTTGAGTTTTGTTTTACATTTCTCATCAAACGGGGAAAACAAAAAATCCATAGAGATAGAAGTAATTATTATGATTTGGGAAGTTACTCTCAAAGACTTCCCTCAAATTACTAATAAATTGATCTATAATTGCTAATATCTGCATGTTTTTCCTTTACTTCTTCTTCATATCATTTTTTCTTCACCCTCTATGTCCTTCAAATCCAAATATCCCATGTTTCTATCATTTGTACTTGATTGCATCTAAATTGCCTTCTCGTCTATTGCCCATGGCATGATTTCTAAATTAAACAATTAAGAGGTAACGAGTGAAGACCAAGTGGATTCAACTATGCACTAACAAATAGAGGTAGCAACCTTTTATATTTGATTTTTTGTATATTATAAAATATTTTTCCTGGGAAATAAATTAATAAACAAAATTCAGCAAACCTTGATCAGAGAGCACAACATCGGTGGTCCTAGAGGCAGCGGCAATATCCACGCACTCTGCAACGAGCAAATGAGCTCTGCTTCTCAACAATGTCTTCAAAACACACGTTGCTTCATACAATTGGCCTCCTCCACTCTCTCCCGCGTCCAGAAAAACCATTGTGAAGAATCCATCTTCCGACATTGACACCGCCGAATCAATAACCTTCAAAACACTAACACTTTAACCCTCATTCAACACCTCATTTGCGGTTACTCGAAGCACCAGCCCTGGTAATTTCACCTCTGCTCGTTTCAAACCCCCCCGGAAATATGGTTTTCCGTTTCTCTGCTTCTGCTCGTGATGAACGAGAAGAATAAAGTACACGGCGGTTTGAACCACTGCCAACTCTATTCTCAATAGAGTATTTACAGCATAGTTCCCCTCTTTTAGGCCTTTTCTGTTGGATTTTCTTTCGTCTTATAGTTACAAAGCTGAAAGAGCTTAAATATTTGGATTGAGAGAATGCTTGAGCTTTGAGATTTGAACATAAGTGATGGTTGGCAGTGCTGGTGAGCAGCAAATTGGGCATTTCATGCAATTCTTGTTAAGAAGCCGTGCTAAAGTCTCTGCCGACATAATGCCTAAAGAGGAGCAAGCTTTTCACAGATGTCCTGTCTGTGAAAGAGTTCTCGGGCTGGTTGTTCGTGCAGGTTTTGCAGGTCGAGTTCGATGTGTTGTACAATGTAGGGGTTGATAATATTTTGCCGATGAACTGATTCTTATTTGAGCAAGGGACTCGACCGCCAGACCCATCGTCCCCTCGGTCAACTCAATAATACCTCGGGCGATCGACCTCTGCATCCTCCTCCTTCATCACTGGGTTGAGTATGTATGTGCAGAAAGGAGGATGTGGAGTTGGAGTTTTTTATGGTGATGTTTGTTATTTCCTTTCCCATCCCCATCTTGGTTCTTCTGCCCTCATCTGCGGGCCTTCTCGGCTTGAAATTTGATTCGAGTTGCTGCTGCTGCTACTTTTTGCATTTATCCATAGATGCACCCATAGAGAAATATTCAAACTAGGGTTAGGGTTGCAGAGTGGCAAAGGGATTCGAACGACCGACGTGAGGGTGTAGAGAGAAACTGATGTGCGGATCTGATTCCATGAGTCTCGAGCAAAGAGGATGAGTGAGGAGTATGCTAGGGAGAAGAGGAGATAGAAAATAAGATCATGGGCAACGAGATGGCGCGATGGACATCAAAGAGAGATAGGACAAAAAAGAGATAAGGCAGAGATAGACGATAAGGCAAAGATAGACGATGGACGAAACAAGTGGCAAGAGAATAAATCATCACCTCTATGTGCATTTGCAGTGATTTTACGGACAGTTTAATGGTGATAGACAGGCGGTTTCAAATCATTATACAGCTGTACGAAAAGGGTGGTTTTAGAAAACCTAACAGTAAATATGCCTTCGGCATAAAAAATAAACCCTTAAAATCCCAGGATATCAAAACATTCACCATGAACAACACATGAATATAGAGACAAGAACCCTTAAGGTAGGGTAACACCATCTATTACTCATTGTGGAAGGACTCACTTCACAAGCCATCCTTACAACAAGAAAATACATCCAACACATCTTGAATATAATGATACTCATGTGTATTTATACTTTCTCATGAATACTCCTAGGGTTCTATGACAACTACCCATTATTATAATATTATTTCATTTTAATTACATAGTGGGCCTATTCCATTATTATGGTCACATTACATTCATTATCCCCTTGGGTAGTTCCCTAGGTACCCCATATTATCCTCCCTAGGTACATTACAATTTACCACATGTATATAGATTATAGAGAATACAATTGTTAAGGAAAATAACAATGTTGAATATATTTATATAGTTTTTAAATAAAATCGACATGATAAGTGAAAATTGATATATTTAATTAAAAAAAAAAATTCTTGTAATGTATAAGTTTTATTAAAAATGAATTTTTATTTTATTTTTAAAAACTGTCAATTTTATATTTTTCTAAACAATCTTAGGGTATTAGCCTTTAATTTAAAATTGACCCCCAGATGGGGTGTCACCATGCTCACAAATTCACATAGCCAATGAGGAGGGGCTGACACCCAGCCTGAGACCACACATGCTCGCCTCACTCATCCTAGAGACTACTACAACTGTCACTTCATCAACTCGATGGATCACAAAGGTTCATTATGAGGTTGTACTCCCAACGTCTTGAAGGGTTATGGACATTGATGGAGGGGATCGAGGGGAATATCACCATGAGATCCAGGACAACCCACATGATACAGATGATGAGAGGTTTGTAATCCCACAACGATGTAGTGTTAATGTTGATTATGGCGAGGGTAGGTGGCCGGGTGAGTTTGAAATCTTGCACGAGTTGGAGGATAGACACATGAACTTACATTATGCAGACATTCATGACCAAATTGATAGATGAAAGATGGGTACGATTGATGGAAGAAGGAATTCCAATTCCTTGGAAGATAAAAAGACGAGGAAGCAACATGGATGCAGTTATGTTATGATTGTTTCTTTGTTGTTGTTTTGATATATGTTATTATTTTTCTGGAAATATGTTTAGCTCTCCAGTTGATCTGGTTTACATTGTTATGGATCCGCGAGGACAAAAAATGCACTCCCCAACTACTGGCTCATCACGGGCTACTAAGGCAGCGGTAGCAGTTGCAAAATTTTATGAGGAATTTGTGCCTAAGGAAGATAAGGCCACAATGTTCGCATTGGAACTTGAATTTCCTCCAAACCCTGTAACTTTATTAGCATACCAAAACCATGGTAGCCCTGGGTATGCTTCCCAAAGATGAGGATTTTTGTTAGTTAAAAAGAAGAATGGAGACCTTGGAGGCATATAATGCATATCTCCTAGATGTGGTGACCTAGATTTCTCATCATCATGGTGGTTCCTTCCATCCTCTTACTATGCATAAGCCATGGGTGGAATCCTCTTTAGTACTTCTTGCATGGATGTCTTGGGCCCATCTCCTCCTCAAGTTCCTCATGGTCAACGCCAGTAGGATTCTTATTATTTATAGTTCTTTTTTACATTTAGTTTTTTCTATTATAGAGGGTCTCGATAGTTTTTTTATACTTAGTTGGACATATAGACTTAATATTTCAAGACTTATTATGCTATCTCCAGCCTCGTTTCCCCTTTAGGGTAGGAAAGTTTTCTTCTTTTTTGATCTTAGGAGATTGTCATGGTCTCTCTCGAAACTGAATCAGTTTAGACCCTAATGTATATTCTGTTGATATGAATATAGCTTTTACTTACAAAAAAAATTTGAAATTAAATTTATTATTCTAAAATTGAATCATTCCAATTTCAAATACTTGATTGGACATTATCAAGTGTTAAGTTTTGTAGTGTGTAATTTATCAATTGTAGGAATTGTATGTAACCATTGATGAATGTGGAGTTATGAAAAAACCCTTTATGAAAATTTAAATGTGACATAACCATTGAGGAACATAACAATTCAACATAATTAAACCACAAGAATGTTGCATTAAAACAAAACCCTTGATGAAAATTGAATTGTGACATAACCATTAAGGAACACAAGAGTTCAACATAATTAAACCATGATAAAAGTTGCAACACAAAATTACCATTGAGGAATGTCACAATCCAATGTAACCCTTGAGAATCACACTGTGACATAACCATTGAGGAATTCATGTAGTATTTTGACATAAGTGAACAAAAATGAATGTCACAATTGCTCATTGCCATTGAGGAACATCGTTATCCAACATATCCCTTCACGTACATTGCAATGTGACATAACCCTTGAGGAACACTGCAATTCAACATAAGTCCACAAATGCAATGTGACATAACCATTAAGAAACATCACAAAATATTTTTAATTTCTCCTCTTTTTAACAACATTATTATTTTTCCAATAAATATCTCAAAATAGTTTAAAATACAAGTGCCCTTTCCATAAAGCATTGAAGAAAAATAAGCCAAGTTCGTTATCAATATCAAGAGAAAGAGAAGGAGATTGACACTATTAAGACTTGTCTAATCTAAATTCCTTTAGAAATTTTCTAGAATCTGTTGTCAAGATTTCTTTATAAATTGTGATCTTACGTGATGAACTATTTACTTCAAATTAGTAGAGAAAGAATATCGGACTGATTTTTTGAATCAAATAATTTTAAATAGGACATCTTTTTTAACCTCTTTCCTTCACTCTCACTTATCTCTCACGCAAGGAATCATGGTTTTACACATTTATTTTTTACACCTACACAAAATTTGGCTTCTATATTGTAACATTATTGTGAAAAACCCTCCATAATTCACGTAGAGTTTATCACAACATTCTTTCCCTAAGGAGGAGGATGAGGGTTATCCTATGCTCTACGCTCAAAACTCAAAAGTTCATCATAATTATTTTTCATTTCCACTCAATGGTGCTTAGAGATAGAACACTTCCACCAAGTGTTTTTTTTTTTGCACTTCTCTGTCTAAGAGGTGGCCAAAATCGTGATCTTAGAATAGATAAACACAAGTGGAAATCCTCAAAATAATCTTTGTAATGAAAAGCAAGGCATTAAATAGTCCAACATTTGAGTCCAGCCACAACCATTACATTTAAGAATGATCTTTTCAAGGAGATCTTTCCACAAAGCATCCTCAATGTGAATTTGAGCATACTTAAAAGTTCGAACATCCACCTACTCAATTATTAAATAAGGGAACTTACTAATAGAATTTGACATAGTAGAAAGGAAATTAGGATGGAAATATTCTAAAGGCATGTTAGGCATTTCTGCATAGGAACAAAATATAGCTTTACATAAGTTCAAAGCATGCTTACCAAGGCTTCACAAAAGGGCTAGTTCCCATAGAAAACTAAGGCCCATCATGAATGATAGACTCTTTATCATATTAACAATTAAATTCCATAATAAAATACCCCTTGGAACCAAGGTGTATCCCCACATATTCTTTCAATAAGGAGCCGCTAGCCTTAGATATCCAAGCCCAAATATTACTAAGATTCAATCAAATATAGCCATATATGAAAAACAACTCATGTGAAATAAGGTGGTCTTCCTCCTTATTAACCCAATGTGGATGATGTTAAGAGATTGATAATGAGATAGGATTGTCAATGCAAAAATATGCAAAAATATTGGTTGGAGGATGTCAAGTTCATCAACTTATATATAAGGATATGGCCATTCCTTGGTGCGGCCTACCCATAGGAACATCAAATGGAAGAAATGGAGTATTTTCACCTTATCGAGAGCCAACTATTAGTGACACAAAAAAATATTTACCAAATAGAGACACAGTGGAATTCTATATTGGTAAATCGAAAGATGCAGAGAAGAAATCATAGAATTTACCAAGGTAAATTGCAGAAATTGTATATTACAACAATAGTAGGAAATAAAGAACTATAATACCACAAAATTTTATACCTTTATTGATGAGAGAAATTTTCACTTGCCTCTTCAAGGGGTCAACCTCCAATGAGTGAAGCTTTGATTATAATTTACTTCACAATACGTCTCATTACATTGCTTCTACCTCTTTAGATAGTTCTATCTACCTCCTAGGAACATTCTAGGGAAGGATATTTCTAGTAGAAAGAAGCTTCTAGTAAGCCTTATTACAATTATTACTTTCACACTATTGCATGGGCCTTATTTACTATAGATGGACTCCATACATCACAATCTATCTATCTACTTAGGGGGTTAGGGTAGGACCTTAACATGCCTTCCCCCTTAATGAGTAGCATTGTCCTCAAGGTAGGAGATGAGGGAATTGCTGAAGGATCTCTACTAGTTCCCACGTGGCATCCTTAGACACTGTATCATTCCACTATATCATAACCTCCTAGACTATGCAATAGTGGAGACGCCGCTCTCTTTTGTCAAGAATGGCCTCTAACTGCAACCAAATGGAACCTTCTTCATCTAGTTCTGGAAGGCTAGTTTGAATACAGTTATCTTAGATCTAACAACTTCATTCAAGTAGGAGACATGAAAGATTGGATGAATTTTAGAGTGGCTTGGAAGTTCCAATTTGTAAGCCACTAGTCCAATACATTTGAGAACCTTATTGGGGACATAAAACTTTGGAGTAATATTTTGGTGGAAGTTTTCTTTGATGGATTTATTCTTATAAGGATGAATTAGAATGAATGCCTCATCCCCTTCTTCAGAATAGTGCTTGGAATGATGTTGATTAGCCTAATGCTTCATCATGTTCAGAGACATTACTATATTATCATTGGAAGTGTGGAGAATGTCAACCTAGGCTGTGAGGATTTTGGCTACCTCCTGCACCTTCGAGACTTCAAGTAAGTAGGATAGTATAGATTGGAATTGTCGGCCATAAAAAATCGCAAAGGGATTCATTTGAGTGCCACCATGATAAGTTGTATTGTACCACCATTCTACTAGAGGTAACCATTGAACCCATTGGGATTTCCATTATGAAGTAAAGCACCTCAAATATGCTTCCAAGCATTTGTTGATATATTCAACTTAACCATCAGTCTGGGGGCACTAGGTGATGCTACAAATCAATTAAGTGCCCTGGAGTCGAAACAAATATTGTCATAAATTTCTAGCAAAAGTGGGGTCATGATCTCTCACAATAGATTACGACATACCATGTATTTTAAATATATTATCCATGAATACCTGAGTGATCATGGAGTATTTAAAGGGGATTTGTACAACACAAAAATGGGCATATTTGGAAAGGAAATTAACCACAACCATGATGATAGATTTAAAGCCATATTTAGGTAACCCCACAATGAGTCCATAGAAATGTCAGTCCATATAGTTGGTGAATGGGTAAAGGTTGTAGTTTTCTTGGAGGTTTCATTTTTTCTCCTTTATGTCATTGGAAAAGGTCACATTCTGCCACAAAGGTGAAAATGTTCATCTTCATTCCTTCCCCAAAAAAATGAACGTCTGATCCTTTCATATGTTTTACAAAATATTGAATGACATGTTGTTGGAGAGGCATCAAGTTTAAATAACATCGTTGATTTATAGGATGGTTTCTTTCTCAAATAAACATGCCCTTTATAGAGAAGCTCTTCATTTTTCCAAGTGTGTACCTAATATGCATGAGGTTCCATTTGAATTTGTTGTATTAGGTGAGAGATATTGGGATCTATTAACAATTCTTTGTGGATGCCATTCAACCAATATAATACTATGAAGGAGAGTGAAAAGAGGAACCCTTCCTCTTCATACTTTAGAGAGAGAGAGAGAGAATCTTCTACCACATTCTCCTTTCCCTTCTTATAAATTATATTCGACTCATATCCCAACATTTTGGTGACCCATTTCTATTGCTCTAGGGATGAAATATTTTTTTCCAAGAAGTATTTCAAATTGCAGTCATCTATTTTGATCTAGAAACATTTCTCAAGTATGTATGGACACAAAATATCCATAAAATGTAGTATAGCCTATTGTCATACTTAGAGGGTGGGTGAATCAGTATGAGCACAATTTGTACTTTTAATCACAATATAAAACCTCCAATAAATATCATTATCATTCAAAACATCATAATTTAATGCATAAACATCACATAAACACAATACACCAGAATTTTGTGTGGAAACCCAATGTTAGAGAAAACCACAAAATGTTTTTCTTATTTATCAAAGAGGTACATTCATTGGAAGCACCAACTTCCTAATTCTCCAGCTACAACTAGAAGGAGGCTCCAACCCCCTATTTATAGGTTGCAACCTAAAGGAATCTCCAACTCCCTAATTTACCGGCTCCAACTGGAAGGAGGATACAGCCCCCTTTCATTAACTTGTCCAACCGCCCTGAAATATAAATGTAGACCAATCTATCACTACCTATGTCACTGAAACTGAACATGTTGCTACTGTTGTTTTTTATATCTCTGTTGATGCTACTCATATAGATATCTCATCAAGATTGCAACCACACATATTTCATACCAAGATTCACAAGAGAGTTATCCAAATCAAATACTTATGAATCACTAAGACATACATGCTCCCGATTTCTTTAGAATATTCACACTAACACACATGAAGACATGCCTTCAATCCTGTAGCTTACCTGAGTTTTAGATCCCTAATATTCATAAATTTTCCTCAGAGTTCTATGACCCTATACACTGTTTTCTCCTGGCTATCCACATTTTTTCTCACTGCAGCCCATAGATGTACATGCTTTTCCTCTTGAAAGTCACATATTTACTCAAAGAATATCTGTCTCAGACTTCTTGTTCGTACTCTCGGCTCCTACAAACTTCTTACTTCACTAGAATTCTTTGTATTTGACTCACTTCCTCAGATCTCCAACTTGTATTCTTAGAAGTGATTCTCCAATTGACTCTTCTCTGTGTTTTAACGAGGAGCTCATGATGACATGCAACTTCCATGTAACTCATGATGACATGCAACTCACATGCAACTTGTTGACTTATGTTTACAACCTCATGATGACACTCAACTGACATGCATCTTGTTAACTTTTGTTTATGAATACTTTACCTCGACATGCAACATGTTAACCTCTTGTTCAAGGGTTGACATCAATGACAACCAATCTAATGAAAATTAATCTTTCAACAATTAATATTTTGACAACTAATTAATATTTCAACAATTATTATTTCTACAATTAATTAATTTTTCAACAATTATTCTTTCAACAATTAATTAACCTTTCAACAATCTCGCCCTTTGGCATTGATGGAAACACTTAGACACCGCACTTCTCCTGCTCATGTTGGCTCCCCCTATCTTCATGCCTCTTCTTTTCCTTTCCATGCCTTTTTTTTTCTCTCCCCCTTTGTCATCAATGGAAAATGATGACTTCTCCTTAGGGATGCTCCCCCTGTTTATAAGCATATGATCTATATTGATGTTTTTGTTCATGGTGCTTCCTCGTGTAAATATCTGATAAAAAGAATTCAAAAATCATTCAAGTATTTCAAGATTATCGTTGCTCTCCCCCTGTCTTATTGTGCCAACTACCATCTAGATCACTATGGGGATGAAACTACACCAAGTTTATGTAGAAGATACTCAAAAGACTCCCTCATAAGAGGTTTGGTGAAGATATTTGTAATCTTCTCTTTTGTCCCAATGTACTCTACCTTGATGTTCTTCTTTATAACCTATTATCGTAGAAAGTGAAACTTGATCAAAATGAGTTTTGTTTTGGAATGCATCACTGGATTTTTAGAGATACTTATAGCACTGGTACTATCGCATAATATCTGAATAGGTTCGCCATATTCCACCTGTATGTCCTGCAAAGTTTGTTTCATCCAAAGAACCTATGTACAACATGTTGTTGTTGCAATATACTCTGCTTCTGCTATGGACAATGACACTGAAGACTATTTCTTTCTCAACCAAGATACCAGAAAATCACCCAAGTAGAAGGTTGCTCCACTTGTACTTCTTCTATCATCAACACTTCCTACCCAATCCGCATCTATGTATGCAACTAGGGATAGATCATTTCCTTTTGGATACCATAATCCATAGTCTTTTGTTCCTTTAAGATATCTAAATATTCTCTTTACTTCCATAACATGTGTTTCCTTCGGTGCTTCTTGAAATCTTGCCACCTTTCCAACTACTTGCATCACATCCGATCTTGATGTTTTCACATAGAGTAATAACTAAGCTAGCAACAAAAAATCCTATAGTGGATCCAACAACAACATCCCTTATATTCCAAGAACCAGAGCCAACTACATACCTTGTCTAGGTAGGTTCCATAACCCTATGTATCCCTTCCTAATTGAGTTACAGTTCCATGTACATATGATCGAGGTCCTTTGTTTTTTGAGAGTGAGAAGAAAGAGCTGATGTTCATGATAGAGATCCATTCCTAGGTCCCACCACTCACGTTCTAGTCCCAAATACTCTATCTTCAATAACAGATATATATGAATATAAAGATCCATACACATATCCTCAAAATTGCTAATCCATTACCTCGTTCAGTTCCATATCCATAAGAATCAGATCTCGTTCAAACTGTTAATCATCGATCTGTACAGTCTCTGATCTGCATCCTTGGATTTATCATCTTTGCTCAATTTGCAACTAGTTTGCATGGGAGTACATACGGGATTGAAATCTACCATTCCAAACTTCTTTAACATGTCTTTGATATACTTGGTTTGGGAGATGAAAACACATGTATCTTGTTAACATATGCAGAGTCCCCAAAAGAAAGACAAGTCACCAAGTAATGACATTTCAAATCATTACGCATGTCTTTAGCAAATATTTTACTCATCCTGTCATCATCACTTCCAAAAATAATGTCATCAATGCAAACTTCAATTATCAATATACTATCTTGATTTACCTTTATGTAGAGATTGTTGGTTTTGATCGGAAAAGCCACAGTGTAGTCAATAAATTGTCGATGTTTCGGATCCAGATCAGGATCCATCTTCAGGACAAAGAGCCTGGGTTTTAAGAGAAAGAGAAGAGTTGGTATAAATACTCGAAGTGGGGAAGTTTCTTAGTGTTGGCTAAGTAGAATTATTTAATAAATTTAATTATTTTGTAAGATATTACTAGGGTTTATTAAATTTTGTTTATTTAAAGGTTATGATAGTTTATTAATAATTTTAGGGTTTCTTATTTAATTATTTAATGTTCTAGGGTTTAGT
>SNQJ01S0022208.1:191329-216813 GCA_010110895.2 Picea sitchensis | reverse complement strand
GTGGCAATCAGTTAGCTATCTAAGTAATTTTTAAATATGATTAGGTAAATGTAAAAAAGTAAACACATAAACGGATGTCTTTATTATAGCTAGGAAGTTAATGATTGAAATCACAGTGATTTATTTTGTGTGACTACTAAGAATATTCCAGCCATATTTAATCATGTCCATAGAAAACTTATTAAGCACTAAACACCTATTAAATCTGCCAATTTTCAATAGATGTAAGCCTTTAGGCATAATTAAAAAAAACCATATCATTTGAAATGATTTTTTTTATAGATTTTTATTCTTACTAAATATTTATGGATTAGAGATAGTTAACTTGTTCTTTTATACAATTTCAGCATAGATAATACTTAAAACAACAATCTTAAGTCATACTTGATGACTAAAAAAAGTGGTTTCAAAATAAATAGTATGAAAACCAATATCTCTTCTGTTTTTCTATAAAACTCCTTGTAACATTTAGCTTTAATTTAGAAAAACATATATCATTACAATATAACTTCTTCTCCAAAAATAAAGCAAGTAACAAATTTAAAATAAAATAAAATAATAAATATATAAACTAAATTTTTGAATTTATCTTTTAAAATAATATTTCAGTTTTAATCAACATTTTTCCATTTTTATAATTAAATTAATCAAAATTTTATGAATTTGTCCAATTATTAACGTCATGTAAGATCAATAATTTTAAGTGTATTAGGTTTCCATGTGCGTTTGTGACGGTTCATTTAAAGATAAGGTTCGCATGTGCATTTCATTGAATCAGATTTACTTGAAAGTTGAGACAATGAGATTCGTTGAATGAGATTTCTTGAGACAAATCAAACTCCACCTGAATGAGTATTTTCTGACTAAATCTCTTGGCACCATGATGACGTGGAAGTTGTTGCTCAACAGACTTTCTTGAACGGATTGATTGAAAAATGGATACCTTTTCCGCTTCAGCAATATATAAAGCGGGGAGAGATGGCAGACAGGAGCCATGCCTGCCTTGCGCAATCTTCCACACTCTCATTCAAATCCCCTTTCCATGCCAGAGTGTTCCATCTTCCGCCAAATTCTCCCATTTTCTTTATATATAAGACTTCCTTACCTTAGCTATATGTCTGCAGCTGAACTATCATCTTCTTCTCGTATCTTCACCACCGTTGTGTTCCGTGTTTGAATTCCCTGGACTCCTTTCAGACATGTCTGAGACACTCAGAAAACGCGGTTGTGAGCCCGAGGCTCTGCTGGACTCCCTTGACGCCGGGGAGGCGAAACGCTTCCACTGCGAAGAAACAGACCAGTTTCTTCATTTACTGCAATTAGATAAAACGTTATCAGACGATGACGAAGAAGAATGCGCTCCCAGTGAGGAGCTAGTAAACGGAGTCATGAGAAGCCTAGAGGAAGTGATTGCGGCGACATGTTCCACTTCTTATCACCCATCCAGCTCAGGTGATAATTCGGCAGCCGCCGATATTTCTGGCGGCCATGGTGGCCAAACGCGAGATTTGGACTTGGGGGATGATCTGTGTTATCTCCTGGAGGCTTCAGACGACGAGCTCGGAATTCCCCCGAGCCCCGTTCTGGACTTAAAACGCGAAGTCTGTCAATCTCCCAAGGAAACGTCGGACGGTTTGTCGGAGAGCACGTATCTTAAATCCCTTGCTGAAAACTGGCACTTTGAGGACGACTTTGAGAACTATCAACAGTTTGCTGTGTATGAAGATGCCTGGGATGGCAGCCAGTTGGAAGATTATACGAATAGAGATATTTTCAGCCTAGGCATGCTATTCGACGGTGATTTTTCTGCATAACTTCTGATTCTATGTCCTGCAGACAAGATATACTTGTTCATAGAGATTTTGTCAGCCAAGGCAAGTTATTTGACTGTGATTTTTCTGCCGCGTGGAGACTGGAAACTGCCGGTGGCATGTAATCTTCATAATAATATGCATGTGACTATTATGCATGTAATCTGCATATTATATATGCGCAATGTCATGATCATTTTGCATGCATCTTTTGAACTTTTTCATTAGAATTCTTCGGTGACATAGATAACATAGATATGGGCGAAATTATCATTTTCTATTATTTAAATTATATTTTTAAATTTAAAAATGAATTCAACATTTAAAAAATCCAGGATATTTAATTATACACACTCAATAACTCAAATTTAAAATTTCAACAATTTTTTACTTCATTAGGAAAATATGTATATTAAAACTCCAAAAAGTCTACCGTATACATTTTTCCGACAAAAACAAATATCAAAATGCGTCATTCAAGATTTTATCGAATACAGATGGAATGAAATATATTTGCGGCGGCCAGATAATGATGATGCTGTCTATGGCGTTTTAATTCTCGCCCGCTTCGTCCACGATGACTATATTTATGGTCTTCTCAAAAAGCCATAAATTATTTATTCTAAAATAAATGGGGCTTTAAGTAATATATCTGAAAAGAAATATAAATATAGACGGCCAGGGTAATGCAGCATGGGATAAACAGTTTTGAAACCGCTTTGTTTTTCCGAAGTTTTTTTTTCCTAATGGGGTAGAAATTCGAAATTCTCAGTTAGATGCACAAGTGCAATTGTGACGGCCAGGATAATACAGCATGGGATAAACAGTTTTGAAACTGCTTTGTTTTTCCTAAGTTTTTTTCCTAATGGGGGTAGAAATTCGAAATTTTCAGTTAGATGCACAAGTGCAATTGTGAATGTGGTTATTTAACTGTTTTACAAAATGATTTTTTTTATCAAAATTGGGAAATATAAATTTGTAAGAAATTACTATTTTTTGTTATTTAAAATTCCTTTTTTAATGGAGAAAGAGATTCAGCATGCTGAAAAACCCTGACACACGAATTATATAAAAATAATCACTTAAATTTGCTGATTTAACAATTTCCGTTGAATTTAGGGTAAATGTTCGTGGCAAAAAATCATTTCATAAAATATTTAGACTACTACAATTGAGAATGGCCTTGTGTAACTGTTCTATGAAATGATTTTTTTTGTTGTCAGAAACAATTTTTTTTGTCGAAATCTAGCCATATAAATTTGTACAAAATCACTATTTTTTGTTATTTAAAATCCATTTTTGAATGCAGAAATGGATTCAGCGTGCTGAAAAACCATGGGACACTAGGATTATACAGAAATAATCACTAAAATCTCTGGATCAAACAATTTCCCACAGAATTTCCCGAAAATGTCCCGGAGAAAAAATAATCATTTTGTAAAACATTTAGACTACCACAATTGAAAATGACATTGTCTAACTGTTCTACGAAATGACATTTTCTTCGAAATCTGGTGATATAAATTTATACGAATACATAAATAATCACTCAAATCTGAGGATGTAACAATTTCCCACATTTCGAGCAAATGTCCCCAAAAAATATTGCCATAAAAAAATCATTTTGTAGAACATTTAAACTAAAACAATTGAGAATGACTTTGTCTACTCCAAATTTCTATTATAAATTAATTAAAATGCTCAGAAGCCACTAAGATGCTCAAAATTACAATTTAACAACAAAAACAGTCATTTAAACAATTCTTCATCCACCAAATTTTAAGTGATACTCAACCATCTTAATACTAGATATTCTCATAGCTACTCCACCATAAATTAGGGTATCCCCAAAAATATTAAACCCTAAAATTATTTATTTTCAAAGAATTACACTTCAAATTTTTTATATGGTTAATAATGGGTTTCTAAGGATATGGATAAATAAAATTTATATATTTTTGGAGAGGAGGTATGTAGTGGAGTATTCATAGCTACTCCACCAAAAATATTAAACCCTAAAATTATTTATTTTCAAAGAATTACACTTCAAATTTTTTATATGGTTAATAATGGGTTTCTAAGGATATGGATAAATAAAATTTATATGTTTTTGGAGAAGAGGTATGTAGTGGAGTATGGTAGTTACTGATGAGTATATTAGGTTGTACATTTTGATTGGAGTTATTTAATTTTGTAGCAAATTTTTTTGTAATTCTTCCAATTTGGCTTTATTAAAGGTATACATTTTTATAATTTTATTGATAGGAAGAGTTATGGTAATTTAAAATTAAGAAAATTCTTTAAGGTATTATTCATACACTCATTTTGGATTATGGTAAAAAATTGTTCATATCTAAAATGCCTATTAGATTCTTATCATTTGTGATTTAAAAAAAACTATGGTTGTTACAAAATTAATGTAACTTTCCAAGCCTCCAAGCTAAGCCACACCATAATTTTTTCCTCTCATATCACTTATTAAAAATTATACAGTCCCAACAGTAAATATACATCGATAAATATATACAATATTCCACCACAGAATTAACCACATATAAATCATTATAAACACATAAAAGACACTTATCTTTTAATTAAAATCACTGACTCGTTGTAGACCTCAGATGTTCCTCCAAGCAGTAGACTTTGTTGTTCATGCACTATCAACAACAGGGCACCCCAAGCTGGGGTTATGAGTCCACCAAGGAAAAGGCTACCTAAGCCAAACTAAGGTCTGACAAACAATGTAATAAAGGACAACCCCAAGTGCCAATTCCAACAACAATTCCCAGCTCACATCCTCTCATCCCACATAGCCTATCCCACCCCATTAACTGTACATGTAAGACCTTGGGAACATAGCTCAGGTGCGCACCTTCGTACTACAGTTAGGTCAGGCGGGAAAGACACTCGACACACTTCAAGACATGACGTCTTCATATAGGGGACGAGTCGGGGTCATCTTGGGCATGCGGCATGCTAAGGGGCAAATCAAACCAAGGTGCCTTCCGACACAAGTTAGACAAAGGGGTTTGATGAAGGTTGTGGGTGTAAGACTAGGCGCATCACTGAATGAAAAATCGGCGAAGGCATGAGTGGGGCATGCTTAGGTGAGTTGGTCCAACTCACCTAAGGGACGTGCGCACCCATGATGGGTCGGTTAGACGAATGGGGAAATTAATTGAGAATTTAGTGGGTTAACCAAACAAACGCATGGGGCATTCAATGGGTAAGCTAAGCAAGTCGCTCGAACATGCCCACATGAAATTCACCAAAACATTGTGAAGGGGCATGCCCATACTTGGGTCGACCCAACTTTCTAAAAGGGTGCTACAATATTAGAGCACAATTTCGGTCACAGGGAAATTGGTTGGACACATTTTCACCATGATAGTTTTGTGTCATGCATCATTGAGAACAACAACAGGGTCGAGTTGGGTTGTTGGGCGAGTGAGGTTGACCGCATCCTTAGAAAAAGGTGACTTACATTCCTAGAGTTATGCAAGTGAGTTAGTAGTAACTATATTACTTAGCAGTTGGGTAGTGTGTACATGGTGTCCTGTTGCGAGAGAAATTAGGGTGTAAAAATGACAAGGTAGTGAAGATAGGTTCAATTGGTTGCATGGAGAAAGTGACTTAGATAGGGTTTTTCATATCACAAATCTTAGTTGAATACTTGACATGAACATTTTAGATGCACCTTGCCGAGATGTGTCTATGTTGGGCTTCACTATACATGATTGTTGGGTCATGTTTGTTGCAAACCTTGGGGTGTAGTGACAGATTGATGTAACAGGGTGTGTCGTGGAGCTTGGTGCCTTGGTGATGAATATAATTGAGGACGTAAAGGGAGTTTGGCTGGAGTGTGGTGACTTGGGTGCGTCATTTTTTTTTTTTAGCTCAAATTTGAAGGGGAAGAACTTGCTCCTGAGCCATAGCAAGGAAGTTCATTTCGTTATCAGACTTGGTGGTTTGAATTAAGTTGCAAATATGTGAAAACATGATGACTTGAACCATGGGGTTGTCGGATATGCCATGAATGAGCATGATTGTTTTGAGTCCTTTGTAGGATCTGAGTTGTTGCGTTGGTTTTTTTGAAGAGAGATGTGGAGTCTTGGTGAATAACAAGTATGACATGTTACCACCATAGACATGGAGAATTTCCAAGTGTTGCAACCTTCATTGGAGTCACATAACAATTTTGAGTGCCCTGGTGTGGGTGATGAAAATGAGGGCTTAGGGAAACTTGCTTGGGCGAGTTCAAGAAGAGGAATTAAGAAGATTTGGTTGTAGATATGGAGACGAGTTTGATTTTTTTCTAGATCTTTTATGAGGCATGTTGGAGGGCTCGCTGCGACAAAGAAGATATTGAGACACGTCCTTTGTTTGAGAGATTGGATGAGGTGCCTTGGAGCATAGGTTCCTTAACCAGTTTTATTGGGTTTTCATGTGATTACTTAATCGTCGCAACATAAATCCAAAGGAATAAATGACTTGGGAAGAAAAGGTTGGTTCATTCCAAGATATGAACAAGAGTTGTGATGACTCGGTTTCCTTGGAGCACTTTGGACAGTACATTGAGACACATGTGGAGGAACTTGTTGAATTTCATAAATCGGAGGATCGCATTGTCAGGTTGGAGGGCAACATGAATGAAGTAGTAGTGTGGTGACGACTGTTGAATGTGCAAGAATTACACACTTGGAACACTTCATATACATGTGATGAAGAAGATGGGAGATTGACCAATGAAGCTAGTCTCACACTTGACTTGAACGGACTTGTCAGCGAACCATGGTGCCATGGAGGGCATAGTTGCAACAATGACGAGGCAGTCCCAGGGATCATATAGTTTGTGGAATGAGTGAAGAGATTGGATTTGGTTGGTCATATGAGTGGTATACATTTGGTGGTTTCCTTGACTTATAGAATAGCTTGGATGTGAGATGAACTGGGTTCTACAATGGGAGGAAGTTATAATAGATTTCACAACAGAGTAGATGATGAAGTTATGAAGTTAGAGGAAGACTTTGATTTGGAGTGACATCACAATGTGATAGGGAAATGGAGTTTTCCTTGGAAAGATGTGCCGTAGATGAGTCTAGTTGGAGAAGGGGGAGACCAGTCTTTTAACATGGAGGTGTGCCTTCATACGGGTGAATAAGATGCTTGTATTGGCCATCCAAATAGTTCGTCGCTTGGATGAGTTAGCGCATAGCGACATAGGAAAGGGGTCAGAATCCAAATGTCTAGTGATTTGTTCATACAATACTTGGTCGATGTGAAGAAACTTCTTGATAGAGTTGGATGATGATAGTACTAGTGTGGAGGTAATAGCGATATTTCCTTGTTTTTCTTGGGTTGGACAGTGTGGTGGATTCATCGAAATAAACGATTATGTTCAGTTGTGTCGTGTTGTGATCACGAATTGGGTGTGAATTTGGATTGATTACCCATCTTGTCTAAAACGTGGTTATTTGCAACAATGCAAAGAGACATAAAAGAAGTAGTAGGAGTATGGATGAAAACGTTCAACATGAAAATTCAACACTTAGACATTTTCATGTTCTAATTGGGGTTGCAACAATGGTTGCGATCGCAGCGGGGTAAAGAGTGGTCGTCACAACAACAAAGATAGCTTGGACAACATCACAGATAGAGTTGGGGAAGAGACATATTGGTCACAACACAACTTTGGGCAGCGTGGATGGTTGTATAAAGTTGTGGATGATTGTAGGTGTTCTGGAAAGCTGGGGTTTTCACTTGATAGGAAACGTGAGGTTTCCACTATGGAAAAATTTGAGGTTTCCATTTCAGCATGAAACTTGGGTTTTCCAACAGAGATTGCAATGGAGGCATGACTTTGGGAAGACGCTTGGAGACAACATATTTCTGTCGGTGTTTCTGAGGGTGAAAACAACTTGAAGTGGGGAAGAATGTAAGACCTTGGCCACATAGCTCGAGTGCACACCTTTGCACTACAGTTTGGTCGAGCGGGCAGGATGCTCAACACACTTAAAGACACAACGTATTCATATAGGGGATGATTCAAGGTCATATTGGGCATGAGACGTTCCAAGGGGGGACTTAACCCAAGGCTCCTTGTAATGCAAGTTAGATGAAGGGGTTTCACAAAGGTCGTGGGCGAAAGACTAGGCGCATCACCAAATGAAAAATAGGCTAAGGCATGAGGAGGGCACACTTAGGTGAGTCGGTATCACTCACCTAAGGGACACATGCACCCACGATGGGTCGGTTGGACAGATCGAGGCGTCGATAGAGAATTCAGTGGGTTAACCAAATGAACGCATGAGGCATTCATTGGGTCATTCAAGAAAGTCGCTAGAACACATCCAGACAAAATTCACCCAAACATTGTGAAGGGTCACACCCATACTTGGGTTGGCCCAAGTTTGCAAAAGGGAAGGACAAACAAAAGGTCATGTTGGTTCACAAAGGGGATGGTTCACTTAGTGAGCCAAGAATATAAAAAGACAAGGGTGAGAGTATGTTAGGGACCTAACCACCCTAACCCATCACATAGATAGAATAATATATTTCCATGTAATTAGTTAATAAAGCCTATTTAATAAATTGGAATAAGACAATGTAAGAAGACCTAATAGAAGCTTCTGCTTCTAGAAGGATATTCCTCTAGAATTATCTTTAGAAGATAGAATTAGAATAAATAAGAGTAGGAAGCATGATAAGTTTTGTCTTGAGAATTATTGTAATAGAGTGTTTCTCTATGGAGGTTTCCCCCTCGAAGAGGAAACTGAACATTGTTTTCTATCAATAAAGGTATTATTTTGGTGATGTGGTTTCATTTATTGTGTTGTTTCATTGTTATTCTTTGCAATATTTATGTTTTTAGCTACTATAATAATAATGGAATCAGAGAACTTTCATGGGAAGAAAATTGTGTCTTTTTTTTTAGGGTAGAGATGTATTTTGACGTCTTAAATCTATAGAGATATGTTGTTCAACACATAAATCCACGGTCGGGGAATCATACACATAGGAAGTGCAAGTAGTACTTAAGCGCACATTTTTGGCCACCCTTGTAACCCCTATTGGTACCCCTTCGACTGGTAGTGCATCAGACAACACCTGTATATGGATTGTCAGAAAATGAAAGTCACTTCCACACTAATCCTAGCAGAAGAGAAGAAGAATTTAATCAAGAATGAAAATGACATAGTACACCAAGATTTTACCTTGGAAATACTTAACCAGGAAAACCAACATTCCTTTGAGCGTTCTTCTCTCTTGTTTTCTTATTCAATCAGAATAAATGGTTACATGTATAACCTTGGTCCACACCTAAGACATAATCGACATCATACCCTCTTTCATATGTAAGGAAAACCTTGTAGCTAATTAGGCTTACATATGCATGACCAACAACCTACACTTACAGATGCATTAACCTACAAAAGTGTATTCTATGACGACCTCACAACAACAACCTTTAAGGCCTTACAAAAAGCCTCTTTATAGGTTTTACAACAAGAAAAACCCTAAATATTGGCACCCAAAAACGGTTACAGATCCATGCATATCATTGGCTACAAATCCCACAAATCTATTGATTATGTTATAGTCGACTCCAAGTCGGGTTTACCATTCATACTTCATTCATTCTCTATTCGATTGTCTCACGCCCGCACTTCGACCTCTTTTCGGTTGACTTGCCCTCAATATCTTCAACTTTGACTTTACCTAGTCGACTCCCTCGACCTTCGACTTATTGTCGATCAACCTCGACTTCGACCTATTGTCGATCCACCTTGACTTTTGACTTGTTGTCGATCCACCTTGACCTTCAACCTGCTATCAATCCACCTTGACTTCAACCATCAATCGATTCACCTCAACTAGAATTTCACTGCAAAGAATATAACAACCCAACATTCTCCCACTTGTTGTCTTCTTTGCTGAAACATGAGATTCTTGAAAAAAAAATCAGAGATCTAGGGCATCAATGCCCATTGCCTCTCTCCACCAAGAGGACTTCACAACACTCACAAACCTCGTCAACGAGTCTGTTATGATTTCCAACGTGTCTACTTTCTCTAGTAGCACCCTGTTACTTTCCACCATGTCTCTTACAAAATGGTGTTGCACATCAATGTCCTTAGTCTTTGAATGATAAGTAGGGTTCTTTGCCAAAAATATTGCACTTTGACTATCACAACTTAATTTCATAGGTCTCTGCTCAAACCCGATTCGTGAAAACAACCTTTGAAGCCATATCGCTTCTTTTCTTCCATGAGTGGCCACCATGTATTCAACTTCTATTGTTGACAAGATGAAAACCACCTATCGCTTACTCATCCAGCTTATTGATCCATCAAACATATTGAAGAAATATCCATTGGTCGACCTCCATCGATCCATATCTTCAGACCATTTGGCGTCAAAAAATCCATGTACATCTAGTTTACCACCGTCACCTCTAGGTTTTCCTTGGTATCATATAGAATAGTCCTGCATGCCACAAAAATACTTGGATACTCTCATAATAGTTGTCCAGTGCTCCTTTCCAGGTGTTGACATGTACCTTCTCAACAGTCCCACTGGATGGGAAATGTTTGGTCGAGTGCAGAACATCACATACATTAGAATAACAACTACACTTGCATACGAAACACGTGCCATGTCCTCTCTTTCTTATTGTGTCTTTGGAAACTGTTCAACAATAATCCTTTCTCCTACGAGAATTGGCACCTTCACCGTTTTTCAATCCTGCATGTTGAATCATTTCAGAATTGTTTCAATATACTTCGTCTGATTCAACTAGATATTTCAAGCAACTCGATATCTCTTAATCTCCATTCCCATAATGAAGTTAGTTTCACTGATATCCTTCATGTTGAACTTGGAGGATAACTTCTTCTTCACCTCCTTTATTTCATCCATGTTGTTTTCAATCAACAACATGCCATCAACATATAAATCTACATATATGAAACACCCACCTTCTTCCTTGGAATATATACAGTGATCATCTTTGCCTCTCACAAATTCCAAACTAAGGATGTATGTGTCAAACTTATAGTACCACATGCTTGGCAATTGCTTTAGACCATAAAGGGATATTTTGAGTTTGCACACCAAATCTTCCTTTCCCTTTACTACAAATACTTTTGGTTGTTTCATGTATATTTCTTCTTCTAGTTCCCCATGTAGGAACATTGTCTTTACATCCATATGTTCTATCTCCATATCGAATGTTCCAGCCAGAGAAATTAATACTCTAATGGAAGTTAGTTTTGCAACAGGGGAAAAAATCTCACCGAAGTCAACTCCCTTGACTTGGGAATATCTTTCGCTACCAGTCAAGAATTGAAATTCTCGACTTTTCCTATGAAATTCATCCACTAGGTAACTTGACTAAATCCCATATCTCATTCTTGTAAAAGGATTCCATCTATTCGACCATGGCGTCCTTCCATGGTTTACCCTCTGCTAAGTTGACTACCTTACTGAATGACTTGGGCTCATCGTCAATGACAATTAACATGAATGCATAATAGAAGTCGGGTGGAATATACCTTTCCACTAGTTTTCTTACTCTTTCTGACCTCCTTACCACCAGATTCAGTTGTTCCACCTCTTCCTCATATTCAGTCGACTCAACTAAATCATCTTCTTCGTTCCTCAGTTCAAACCGCACCGTATCAGGATTATTCTCGGTCTGAAGAACTTCCTCATGCTCAAACTTACCTTCGACTTCTTTGAAGACTACAACTCAACCATACACTGTTCTCCTTGATTCAGGATCCCATATATTATATCCTTTCATCCCTTCTTTGTATCCGATGAAAATAAATTTGACTACCTTGTTGTCTAGATTGCTCCTCTTATCGTTGGGAGCATGCACAAATGCATCACATCCAAATACTTTGAGATGTCCCACTGAATTATTCTTACCACACCATACCTCATTTGGAGTCATGTCGACTAGCGTCGACGAAGGAGACATATTAACTAGATATCTTGCAGTCTCAACTGCCTCCTCCTAGAATTCTTATGCGAGCCCAACACCACTTAGCATGCTCCTTGTCTTATCCATCAACGTTATGTTCATTCTGTCAGAAACTCCATTTTGTTGTGGGGTATATGGTGTTGTATTTTTACGTTCTATGCCACACTGCTTACAAAACTAATCAAATTCCTTTCCACAGAATTCACCACCATTTCCAGTTCTCAGCACTTTAATCCTCTTATATGTCTCATTTTCCACAAGATATTTGAACTCCTTAAATCTCTCGAAAACCTATGATTTCTTCCTCAAAAAATATATCCATGTTTTTTCTGGAAAAATCATCTATGAAGGAAACATAATACATGGATCAACCAAGTGAAGGAATTATAACCAGGTCAAACACATTGCTATACACCAGTTCTAGAATTCCATTTTCCCTTGTCTCTCCATATGAGAATCTCACCCTACTTTATTTCCCATATGAAATGTTCACAAAAGTCGACTTCTAAACCCCATTCAGGAAAACCTTCGCCCATACCTTTTCTTTACATAGCTCGAAGTCATTTTTATCCAATGGGTCCCATCCTCTTGTGCCATATCTTGGACGAGTCGATTTCATCATGTATTATCGAGCCGATTTAAACCGACTTAAATCAATTTGAGTTGAGTTGTGTCAACATCGAGTCGAGTTGATTTTATGAGAAATGATGTTGTTTCATCCATTCAAGTTGACATTCCCTAACATATTTTTAAGGGTACCAATCTGAACTCCTTTCATTAAGACCATTGCACCTCTAACCATGTTGCACGAATCCTTCTGAAACAGAGTATGCACCCTTGCATCACTCATCTTGCTGACATATATCATGTTTCTTTCCAAACCCGAAATGTGTATCACACCTGGAAGGGTTCTTTTCCTCCCATACCTATAGTGTTAGTCAGAATCTTCCCCTTTCGAAAATTTTCATTGTCGAGTCGTCCCCCAAGAACACATCACCCCCATCATATCTTTCATATTCACATAACCATTCTTTATGTGGTGTCATATGATAAGATTCTCCTGAGTCTATCAACCAAACATCTTGATCCAACTGTGTACTGGTCGATGCCAGGTACACATCACGTCCCTTATTCGAGGTCATATTTATCTTAGTTGACTACTTCTTGTTGAATCCAACACTAATTTATGTTGCCTTCAACTTACAGTCCTATTTATAATTCCCATCTTTACCGCATTTCTAGCATCTTCACATCGGCTGAACTGGGGATTTATATCTACCCTTCCAATTAAAATTTCTACAAGATAATATTCCTTTATCTTTGTCTATCAGTCGACCTCTCACTACTAGAGCATTTTTGGTCAATCCTTCCATCTTCTTCCTTCTCATTTATTCTAACAAAAGAGAATCAATCACATCCTCTATCGCTAGTGTGGTTGTATTACTCCCAATATCCAAGACTAAGCTATCTGAGGAGTCTGGAAAAGAGAGTAATAGGTTGATATGGCTCTCCTCATCAATGATATTAATATCCACATACGATAACTGGCTTAACATGGTATTAAACTCATCTAAATGATCAGTCACCAAACTTCCATCACTCATCCTCAGAAGATACAATTTCTTTTCGAGGAACAACTTATTTACCAGATATTTCAACTGGTATAAGCTTCCCATCTTGTCACACACTTTCTTGGATGAATATTAACCCTGAGACATTCAACAACACCAAATATTCAAGACAAATCCAAATCGTACTTATTTATCTTCTTTTGAGTTTATTCCATTCTTTTTTCGACATGCAGGTTGGCCTGGTACCTGGACAGACTGTTATCCATTATTCTTGATATACAAGAACATCTTCCATTTTAAGCTTCCAAAGGTCAAAATTATGGCCATTGAATTTTTATATCTCTATTCCAAAACTATTCTCCATTCTTTACTGTGATCTTTAACACAATTTATGACTTACGACTCTTATTGTACCTAGGGTTTAGTTCTTAGATTCAATATTGACAAATCAAGATCTAATATACTTGCCAAAGCATAAAATCACTCTGATAACTCACTTATCCGGGCATACCTAAGCTCTGATACCACATGTCAGGAAATGAAAGACACTTCCACACTAATCCTAGAAGAAGAGAAGAAGAATTTAATCAAGAACACAAATGACACAAGCAATCACACAGTACACCGTGATTTTACACTGGAAACTCTTAACCGGGAAAACCAACATTCCTTTTAGTTTTATTCTCTCTTGTTGTCTTATTAAATCATAATAAATGGTTATATGTCTAACCTTGGTCCACACCTAAGACACAATTGACATCATACCCTATTGCACAGGAAAGAACAACCCTGTAGCCAATTAGGCTTACATATGCATGACCAACAACCTACACTTACACATGCATTAACCTACAAAAGTGCATTCTATGATTATATCACAACAACAACCTTTACAGCCTTACAATACACCTCTTTACAGGCTTTGCAAAAGGAAAAACCCTAAAGATTGGAAACCAAAAATGGTTACAAATCCATGCATATCATTGGCTACAAATATCACAAATCTTTGGATTATCTTACAATCGAATCCAATTCAGGTTTATTAGTCGACCTTCATTCAGTATCTAGTCGGTGGTGTCATGCCCACACTTCAACCTCTTTTCGGTTGACTTGTCATTGATATATTCGACTTCAACTTTACTCGGCTGAATCCCTCGACCTTCGACTTGATATCGATCCACCTCAACTTCGACCTATTGTCGATCGACCTCGACTTTAGACTTGTTGTCGATCCACCTCAACCTTCGACTTGCTATCGATCCACCTCGACTTCGACCATTAGTCGATTCACCCTGACTAGAATTTCATTGCAAATAATATAAAATCCCAACACGGATCAGACTAGATATCTTGAATCCCTCTATAGATAAACCAATTAGTCGCCTGAGTGCTTTAGTGCCATCGAGAACATCACTCGGGAAGATACTCTCTAGTACCTGGGTATTCAGGTAGTATGGATAAGGGCACGATTTAGCCTCCTTAGTTAGTTCCCTGAGATATTAGGCCATGTACCATTGTTGGACCTCACACGTATATCAGAGAGCTATAGAACAGGGTAAATCCTTGTCTGTAGAAGCCCTCAATACCCTAACCCTTGGGATAGAAACAAAAACAGAACATAAAAGATCTGTTGTCGTGTAACCTTACCTCCTGCATTTTGGGTGTGAAATTACTACACATTTCTTCCTGTTAAGAATTTGGGCATTTCAACACTGCGGTATTCTTCAGTTCAGAGTATAAGTCCGCAGTAGTTAAAACAAAAATTATGGGGCCTTCCTGCACCCTTATTTGAGACCTAGCCCATTGGACTCCTTTTTTCCTTTGGATTGCACTAATACCTATCTTTTTTCAACCTTTTGTTTTTTCTTGTGGTCCCGACCCCTCCCAACACCTCTACTTGGGTCCTATTCCATTGGGCTCCTATTTTCATCTTGATCCCAGTGGTACCTATAATTTTTTATCCTTGTCTTTCTGTGGACCCACCTGCCCTTTTCCACCACCTTTTTTTTCAACCTCTTCCTATTTTTTCCCCTCACCATGTACACCACTCACAACCAAGAGCCTAAAAATTGCATCACTGCCCAAATCAAGTCCCAAATTTACCACATGAAAGAGGAACTGAAGAAGGAAATCAATTCCCACCTTGCAAGCCATCTCACATCCCACCTTGAATCTCATCTTGACTCATTTTCTTGCCAAGGTCTTGGAAACATTTCCCATTCCTAGCATCCATTCCTCATCTGACCTACCTTCTAACCTCAAAGGTACATCTTCCTCCAATTCCCAGAATTTTAAGTCCAACCCTTTTTATCATGATCTATGTCTCCCACGATTAGAGGTGAACAAATTTGATGGTTTAGATCCCACTCGTTGGGTCACTCAAATGGAACACTACTTCATCTTGCATGGCATCACTCATGAATAGGAAAAAATTCGTTACGATGTCATATATTTGGATAATGAACATTGGAAATGGTGGCAATGGCGTTGAAAATCATGCCAAGGATATATATCCTAGACACAATTTGTGGCTTAACTTTATGACCACTTTGACATTGATACACACTCCTTGAGTTGTTTGACCAAATTGAAATAGGCTAGTGTCGTGGAAGAGTTTATAGCATAATATGGGGAATT
Source organism: Picea sitchensis (assembly GCA_010110895.2). NCBI lineage: Eukaryota > Viridiplantae > Streptophyta > Pinopsida > Pinales > Pinaceae > Picea > Picea sitchensis. Next base: position 200,803 of record SNQJ01S0022208.1, on the reverse strand, counting down.
ATATTTTAGAACAGAGGGCATGTCTAATACCTTTTTCATATAATTCTTCATTAGTGGCCTCAAGGATGAAATCTGAGCCCAAGTCCTCATGACTCACCCCTAGACTTGGTTGGAAGCTAATAAACATGCTAAGGAATCCCAACAAGTTATTTCTCCCCACAAAAAAAAACCTTCTTTCCCTTTGTGCCCTCACCCTCCCACTCCTTCCCCTCATCCCACCCCTCTTAATATCCAAAAATTAACCCAGGTAGAAATGGATAAATGCCAACTCAAGGGTCTCTGCTATAATTGTGATGAAAAATATTTTCTGGGACACAAGTGTAAGGAACATAAATTGTTCATGGAGATCTTTGAGGATTTTGTTGATGACGAGATTGAGACTTGTCATGTAGTAGATCTCCTTGAACCATATCCTATCACTTTTCCATCTGATCCACCAGAAGTTGAGCCATCCATTTCACTAAATACACTCACTAGATTCTCTTCTCCCCCAAATCCTCAAGCTAATTGGCTACATAAAAAATTGGAAGGTCATCATTCTCATTGATAGCGTTATAACTCATAATTTCATTCATCGATGCATTGCTCAAGAAACATATTGCTATATCCATGAAGTCAACAATTTTCAAATCATGATTGCTAATGGAGGTTCCATGAAATGTGGGGGGAGTTGTGAAAATGTCCATCTCCAAATTGGTCAGTACAACCTGAAATATCATATGTTTTCTATCGACATGGGTGGTTGTGACATTATGTTGGGTACAAAATGATTACGCACTCTCGATCCCATACTCATGGATTTTAAGGAATTGACCATGCAATTTCAACAAGATGACCAAGAGTATAAGTTCCAATGAATCAGAACAGGTTCTCTTGATATCATCAATTCCCATCGAATGGAAAATCTCCTCAAAAAAGGAAATTCAGGAATTATTTCCCATCTCAATTCCATTCAAGACATTGAGACACCATCTGTGCATCCTAACCTATCCTCTCCAAACACCAAAATATATTTTTCACTTCCCATGGCCTTCCCCCTTCCCGCGGTATTCATGATCATTCTATTCCTCTAGTTCTGGGTAGTCTTCCTCCCAATGTCCTCATGTGTCATCATCCCTTTTCCCATAAGATTGAAATTGATAAAATTGTTCAAGAATTTCTCAACGCGAGATTCATCCACCATAGTACCATTCCATATTCTTCTCATGTGGTCATGGTCCTCAATAAAGAAGGCACGTGGCACATGTGTCTCGACTTTCATGATCTCAACAAATTCACCATCAAAGACAAGTCTCACATTCTTGTCATTAATGATCTATTGGATGAATCGAGTGGTGCTCAATACTTTACTAAAATTGATCTTTGTTCTGGGTACCACCCTATACGTATGAAAGAGGATGACATTTCCAAGATGACCTTTCGAACTCATGAGGGCTACTATGATTTCTTGGTCATGTCCTTTGTTATGTGTAATTCCCGCTCTACTTTCCAAAGTCTCATGAACCATGTCTTTCATCCCTTTATTTTTCATTTTTTCTTAGTTTTCTTTGATGATATTCTCATCTACAGTAAAACATGGACAACCCATCTTTCCCATGTGGATCAAGTTCTTCGTCTCCTTTCTCAACACCAAATTTTCTTCAAACAATCTAAATGTTCCTTTGGAGCCTCCAAAGTGGATTATTTGGGTCATATTATTGGCAAGGATGTTGTATGGGTGGATCCTAAGAAAATTGAAGCTATGCAGGAATGGAATCACCCAAAAAAATCTCTAGATCTTGCGTGGTTTTCTGGTTTTAACGAGATATTATTGAAAATTTGTTAAGAATTATGGAAAAATTGTAGCACCTCTCACTACTCTCCTTAAAAAGAATGATATCAATTGGATTCAAGTAGCTGATCAAGACTTCCATGATTTGAAAGAGTCTATGTGCAAGACTCTTTTCCTGACCCTTCCCGACTTCAAAAATACTTTTTTCCTGGAATTTCATGCATCTGGGATAGGAAATGGCATAGTTCTTATGTAAGAAGGATGACCAGTGGCCTTCACCAGAAAGAAAATTTTAGAGTACCATTTCGGCCAATCAATATATGAAAAGGAAATGTTGGTTATTCTTCATGATGTGGATCTCTGACGTCCTTATCTATTGGGCCAACACTTCTAAATTAAAATACATCATCAAATCCTGAAGAATTTTCTGGAACAACAAATTTCATCTTCACAGAAATAAAAATGGGTTACCAAGATCTTTGGATATGATTATGAGATAATTTACAAGAAGGGAAAATAAAATGTGGTTGTTGATTCTCTTTCCTAGAAGTATGAAGATGAAGGATCCCTGTTTTCTCTCTCCTTCATTGCACCCAAGTGGCTCCAAGCTGCTCAGATGGAACCAAGGCAAGACCCTAAAATTTCTGGCATTATCCAACAGTTGCAAGCCAATTCTCTAGTTTCTCTAGGGTAATCTTGGAACAATAATGAGCTTCACTACAAAGTTCATATGTATCTCAAAAAACAGTCACAACTCAAATATATGATGCTTTCAGAGATTCATGCTTCCCCCACTGTTGGGCATTCCACATTCACCAAAACCTATGAAAGGGTCAAACGTTCTTTTTTCTGGGATGGTATGAAACATGATGTACGCACCTTTGTGGTTGAATGTGATGCCTATCAATGAAATAAGGGAGAAACAATCAAGACCATTAGAACACTACAATTGATCCCAATTATGTCGGCTAATTGGTAGGATATTTCTATGGACTTCATTGTCGGCTTACCTAAATAAGGAAATAAATCAGTCATAATGGTGGTTGTTGATCATCTTTCCAAATATGCTCATTTATGTGCTCTCCAACACCCTTTCACAGCGTCCACGGTGTCTTAAATTTTCATGGATAATAACTTCAAGCTTCATGGCATGCCTCATTCGATTGTCTCTAACCAAGATCCCACTTTTACTATCAATTTTTGGCAAGATTTGTTCCATATCTAGGGCACCCAATTTCATCTCAAAACTGCCTATCATCCCTAGACTGATGGCCAAACTGAAGTTGTCAACAAGTGTCTGGAAACCTATTTGAGGTGTTTTTCATCTAAATGACCAACTCAGTGGACTTAATGGTTACCCCTTGTTGAATGGTGGTATAACATATCTTACCATACTGCTACTTGCATGACTCCTTTTGAAGCAGTATATGGACAAAATCCCCCTACAGTTCTCTCCTACATGCCAATTGTATCAAAGGTTCAATAGGTTGACAACAATATTGTAGTTCGTATGACCATTCTCCACACCCTCAAAACAAATTTGGCCATGGCTCAAAATCGCACGAAGCAATGAGCCGATCAAGCTCATTTAGAATGAGAATTTGGTGAAGGGGACCAGATGTTTCTTCATCTACAACCCTATAAAAAGACTTCAATAAAAAAGAACCATTGTAAGAAACTTTCTCCCAAATTTTATGGTCCTTATACAATTCTCAAGCGAGTGGGGCAAGTGGCTTACCACTTATCTTGTCCCAATCATTCTAAGATCCATCCTTTTTTTCATGTCTCATGCTTAAAGAAGGTGATTGGTACTAAGTTTCAAACACAAACTTGTATCCTTGAGTTGGATGAAGAAGGTTCCATTTGGTTACAACCATAAGCAGTATTGGACCAACACAAGCATCACCTCCGTCAACGCACCATCAAGGAAGTGTTAGTTCAGTGGAAAGATAATACTCTAGAAGATGTCGCTTTGGAGCCGACTACCATTTTGCAATAGTTCCCTCATCTCAAGCCTTAAGGACAAATCTATTTTTCAAGTGGGAGGGCATGTTAGGGACCTAACCTCCCTAACCTTTAACGCAGATCGAATAATATATTTCCATGTAATAAAGGACAACATGAGTTAATAAGGACTATTTAATAAATTGGAATACGTCAATGTAAGAAGACCTAATATAATCTTTCGCTTCTAGAAGGATCTTCCTATAGAATGATATTTAGAAGATAGAATTAGTATAAATAAGAGTAGGAGGCATGAGAAGTTTTGTCTTGAGAATTATTTTAATAGAGCATTGCTTTGTTGGAGGTTCCCCCCTCTAAGAGGCAACTAAACATTGTTTCCTATCAATAAAGGTATTATTTTGGTGTTGTGCTTTCATCTATTGTGTTGTTCTGTTTTTATTATCTGCAATATATATTTTTTCATCTATTATAATATATTTGGCACCTTACAGAGTCACTAAGTGTTGGTGCATAATGGGAAGACCCAGGGTTAATTATTAACAAACCAACAAAACCCTTAGACACTAGCCCTTTTCGCATCACCTACAAATCAATTGAAGTCTCATCTGAGGCATCTAGAGGGGATGTAGGAACTAAGATTCTGCAGTGATGAGGGGAAGTGAGGAATTCAACATAACCATACTATGCATTATCCATTCATCTACTGTGTGTATTGTTTATGTTACTTAACCTTATCATTCAATATAGTTCTATGTATGACATTACTCCACTTAACATTCAATCATTCATCATTAAATTAAGTGTGCATGACCATAAAAACATATAACAATGACATATTTAGAATAATTAAGCATTTACCATCATTGTCAGTAATAGTAAACATCATATGCATCATGACACACAAAACACACACCAAGACACAAGGTTTTAACGTGGTTCACCCCAAACTAGGCTACATTCACAATGGTTGGATTCTTATTTTGTTCATTGAAATCTCCTTACAGCTGCACACTATGCTTGCATAAAGATGTATCGGATAGCATTACCCAAACATGCCTCATTTTTTATGTTGTAGTGAGAGACTAACTCCCAAAAACCTTCATCATCACTCTAAACACTCTCGCTCCAAAACGCATGACAAAAGGAAGGTTATTCGGTTGGGTGATGGGATATAGCAGGTGGATTAGTTGGGAAACTACCCAATAGCCTGTAATCTCAACGAATTCCTTGTAACTTTTTGTTTTTTGCAAATTTTTCAAGTATACACGGGATGTAATGGTGCAGCATGTGTAGGTACATGAGTTGTAGTGGTGCAGCAAGCGTATGTACGCGGGAAGTAATGGTGCATGGAGCGCACATCTAAATGGTTTTTAAGAAGAGCAACTCATCAGTGCTTTGGAAAAAAATAGAAGTAAGAGGGCCAAAGTCCAGGTATGCATGTGTAGAGAAATTTAGGGTTATAACAGATGCCCCCTAATATGTGAGGTCAGAAGAGCAACCAATGGCCAAAATACATTACAAAATTCTCACCAATGTACAAAAACGAGTGAGCCCGGGACCAGAGTTCGGAAGGTTCCATCTGCAAAAATAACAATTGTATCTCCGAGGCGGGCGTACCCATGCTATGGATGAAATAAATCATGGTTTCCAATCAAATAAAATACACATCCATGTCATATAACTATATAAAGTGTAGCTACGAGAAATACACAATGGATCTACATCTCAAAATCAAAGATATAAAAGTATAGTATCCATCTTCAAGAAGACAATAACGCCTCATGGATGGAGATGAGGTCTTCATAGCTTGACCAACAACTTCAATATCTTCAAAACTTGGGTAGGAGTACAATGTGAGTGTATGACTTCACTACCCAGAGGTCTTCGACGTCTCATCGGGAAAAGACAAGAGGATCTTGATGATTAGGTAGAGAACTTTGTTGATTTTGAATTAGGACTTGATTGGAATTTCAAGATGGCCGACTCATGAGGTCAACAGACAAACTATAGAAAGGTCGACTTAGGTTGGGTGAAACTTCCCTTGGACAAAATCATGAAAGATGATCAGACTTAGGCAGCATGACATTGACATAAGTTCACGATGTAGGAGGGAACACAAACTCTCCATGTGTTTGGAAGAGTAACCAAATGGAGGAGGACATAGCTGTATGTAGCGAGAAAAAATTCCTAAGGTCATATTAGATTCAAATTCTTGACGAACAAATGGAAGGATGTGCTTTGTCCAAGAGAGACTCATTGTCCTACCAAAAACAAATATATATTTCACGTCCCCTCTTTTTGAGTTTTATTTTTATTTTTTTGTCTTTTTCAAATTTTTAAAGAGCTTGAAAAAGAATAAAAGAATGCTACATTACAAATGAGGAATGAGTGTCGCAAGCAGGTATACTATTTCCAGGCACAAGGAACACACTGATGCTCAGAGCAAGGAGACATGTGTAGGAAAAGGATACTCGGGGAAAATTCCTCCATGAGTCAAGATGTCAGGTTGTAGAGGCAAAGTGCTACAAGGATTGCGTATAAAGCATGATTCAAAGGTTCAATTGAGATAAACATGGAGTCGGCATTAGGCCAAAGACATAGGGATGAAAATGTGATTAGCAAGACACAATGAAACTCCCTTCAATGTATTTTTAACTACTCTAGATAAGGTAATCTTGGTAGTTTTTTTCACGTTTAGAGAGTTTGAAAAAATGTAAAAGAAGAATCCAGGGAGTACCTTTTTCAGAGATAGTCTATTCGGGTCGAAAAAGGGGTAAACTAGCTCTGAAAAGATGTCTATTCAAAACCATTTTAACGAGTGTCACAAGTACAAGATCACTCGGTAATCTTTTCAATTTTAAGGAGTCTGAAAAGAGATTAACTATGGACTCACAACCATTTTTTGAATTTAGTCCCTTTAGATCGAAAAATTATAAAAGTTACTAAGGATAACTCTCCCGGCGAAACGAATCTCCCAAGGCGTAAATTTTTCCTGTATAATCTACAGGTCAGAAAAATGCGTAAACTCATGCTAGTAGATGTTCTTCTGGACCAATTTAACGAGTGTGAAGGAACAAGGTCACTCGACGATCTTTTCAATTTTAGGGAGACTGAAAAGATCTTAACTATGGACTCCGTGGGGGTTCATTTTTCGTAAGTAATCTCCAAGGCCTGAAAAGGTGATAAACCAAAACCAAGGAGAATGTTCCTTTTTCGTAATTTTAGTCCCTCGGGCCTGAAAAAGGGTTAAATGTATACCTGATAATACTCTTCTAGCGAACTGAGGTTTGTAGAGTATACCTTTATTCATACAATTGACCATCCAAACCGAAAAAGGGGTACACTACCGTCGGTCGGACATGCCTTCAGATTTGAGTCTGGCGAGCATAAAGGGAAACAAGATCACTCGACAATATTTTCATTTTTAGAGAGTCTGAAAAAGGGCTTAAAGAAGACTCTAGAAGGTTACTTTTCTCAGTCAATCTAGACAAGATCGAAAAGCATAAATGCAGTCTCGTCGGATGTTGATTTTGGATTTCAAAGGGAGCTTGAAAGACAACAAAGCATGTTCATTTTGGGAGTCCCGAGGGTGAGGCCAAGAGTGATGGTGCATCATATGGATGAGGCTCAATCTCGTAATCATGATAGCACTAACAAGGATTCTTGAGCCTATAGTCATTACAGACAACATGGACACCAAAATGAAACAAGGATCTATATAGGGCATCCATGTAAAGGTAGGCTCTACCACCTAATTACGACACTTATAAAGAAACAATGATGGTTTTGTGTCACACTTCGGTGGGATCGATCCATTGGAAAAGTAGAAAAGATAACAAGATGCATAAAGTGGAGGTGAAATCCTAACTTATATGCAAAAAGTTGGAAAAAACGACTTTTACCAAAGGATTTTTTAAGGTGACCTATCTCCCAAAAAGTTACCAAACCGAAAGGAAAAGTGTATCGTAACATCCAAGAAGAAACTCAAGAATGGAATTGACTAATTTCCAAGCCAGAAAAAAACCGACAAAGGGGGTCAAAAAAGTGGCAAAAAGGGCCAAACAAGTGTATAAATAGAAGCTGACAGCTCATTTTCACCATTGCATTTTGAAATTGGCCAAAAGGTAAAAAATCCTTTTGCTAAAGAAATTGATTACGGGAGCTTCAGAGGACGAAACGAACTTCCTCTCAGACCAAGTAAGTACAAATGTATCCCTCCTGCATTTCCATCCTTTGCTTATGCATTTGTTTTTATTTTTGAGGGGGCACACTCTCCCAAAAAGGGCGGCTTTGCATGTACATGGGCTATCCAAGGAAATCCCGCATATGTACGCAGGAAGAAAACAATATGCTAGTGTACATATGTGACTGTGGCCAAAACATCCCACATAGACCCTCAAAAGGCTTGAAAAAAATTAAAATGCAAGATCTAACATTGATATATGAGGTCGATGAGGACCCTGCTAACAATGCCACATTGGAACAATGTGCTCTATGGAAGTTCTTCCGTTGTCCATTTATGAGGGCACAACCCAAGCTGTTGAATACCCTGGTTGACTAATGGCATCCAGATGTAGAGACATTCATGATAGAGGGTCATTCGTTGACTCCAATGACTAAGGATATTTAATTCTTGACTGGCCTCTCGAGGAGAGGGGAACGAGTCAATCTGCGGACATGTCCCTCCAGGCCTTTCAACATTGAGGACTACATCATGATGTACTGTGAGGCCGAAACTAAGAAGGTAGGTTTGCAAGTAGCTATCCAGTTTGACACTGAGGGTGATCTTACTACTTATTGGGCGGATTATTGGATCCGCGACCCTTCACCAGGATTCTCGGGCGCACATGCATTGTGTTATTCAATGCCAGGAGGCACATATATATGACTGGAATATGACCATGCTCACATGCATGATGAGGCAGTTGAAAAAGTTTCGAGAGTGCAACAACAAGAACTTTGGGTTTGGAACCAACCTTTGCTAATTCTTATTCTTCGAGAGTGCCCAATCTAAGTCCCAGAGAGACTGTATGGGGGAATGTGGCTTCCTTCTCAGTAGTATGCATATGGGAAACAATGTTGCCACGATAGGGGGGAGGGAGGACCATAGAGGCCTTTGATGACAAATTCTTTGACTAGTGGGCATGGCAGATTCCAGCGATAGAGGACTACCCCTACACTGGAATAAAATTTTCCAGAGATCCAGACATGCCTGTGCCTCCCAGAGAGGAGCGAGGAGAGCTAGGTAACATGTTTTTATAGTTATTTAATTTTTAATTTCTTTTATATATATCATTTTTATATGTATCAGAGTACTAATTTTTGCGTATCTGTTATTTACAAATGTCGGACCAGTGTGCTCGACGGACTTCACGAGGACTTGGCGACGTCCTCGACCAGAGGCGGGACCAGAAACAGTTGGTGGACCAGCATCCATAGGGGGACCTCCATATGGAGAGGCTGAGAGAGTATTGAGGCGAGTGGAGTGCAACCTCACTACACTCGTACAATTACTATGGCCAAGATCGAGGATCTCCCACTTTCCATGGAGCCTCATGTAGTGGGGGTGCCATGAACTTGGTTCCATCTTTTCCCTCATTTGTCCAAATTCTCCGTTCACTACTGCAGGGCCAATAGGCCTTGACCTTATATAGGCTATACTATTATGTGCCGAGGGAACCTTTGTTTACTTTTTGAGGGAACAAGCCCCGTGATGTATACCGAACCTTATCTTTTGA
>SNQJ01S0022208.1:163014-191319 GCA_010110895.2 Picea sitchensis | reverse complement strand
GTACATGTGTATGTGTGTGCTTCTTTTTATATGTGTGCAACATGCCAATCTAATACTTGATTAGCTAGAGTATTTGTAATTTGATTTAATCTCTTAGAAACATGGATATATGTAATGTAATCAAAGTAACATTCTAAGAGACATACCCTAAGGAAACGTCGGTGAAAATTAGGATCATAAACGTGGTAGACTCTGTTTAACTAGGACACAACCAGTTGAGCATCTAAGTAGACCCGGAGGTGATAAATTCCATGCGACAAAGCGTCATGAAGAAACTCTATCACTGTGTTGTACTCGACAACATTGTTTGTGGCGTAACCTAAACATATACCTCCGGAAGATATCAACTGGCCTTCAGGTGTGAAAATCACCCAAGTTGCATAATCAAGCCTCTGAGTGTGTCGGATAGCACCGTCCATGAACAAAAAGAACACCTCTGATTCACTTGACATCTTCCATAGTGAAAAAGATGTCATAAATAGCAAGACGTCCATAAAACAAAAAAGGAAAAAAATGGTAAAAGAACTATACATATGTACAAGAAGTTACCCCGATGACCAACCTAAGAGTAATATTTATTGAGGTAGAGCCCATTTCTAGGCTCCGCCAAGGCATTTCCCCCAAATTCAATAAGACAGTAAGCGCCCTTATTTAAGACCTATTTTCATGATGAAAGGTCTGAACCACATGGGTTTGAACTTGCCTGCAACAAGATCGCCTTCGGAGAAAATTTGAGGACGAACGAACCGATCACATTGACACTTGAATCATTGGTTATGAGCCTCATTGGCCGAGGCTGTATCACAACATTTCTCATCGAGTTGCTCGAGATATAAAAGGATTCCTCAAGCGGTGAGGTCTCTGGCAGTAACTCCACTGCCAACTTTAAAGATGCGATCTGGAACTAAATAGGAAAGACTGCCTCTATCCCGTATACGAGTTGAAAAGGTGAGAAACCGGAGGCAGTATTTATAGATGTTCAGTAGGCCCATAACATCGAGTAAAACATCAAATGCCAATTTGACTTGGCAAAATTGATCATCTACTGAAGAATAGTCTTGAGGGACTTATTCACAGCTTCCACCTGACCATTCACTTGTGGGTAGTGGAGTGGTGAATGTTCTTTCCTCAACCCATGATTTGATGTTAACTCTAACATATTTTTGTTTTATAAGTGACTTCCATGGTTAGTAAAAATATCCTTCGGGATGCCAAACCTTGCTACTATCTAGTTAAAAATGAAAAGAGTTGTTGTTTCTCCATCATTATTAAACGTTGGCATAAACTCAACCCACTTTTTGAAGTAGTCTACTGCTATGATGATATAACGATGCCCCCTAATTGAATCCGGGTGACATGTAGTAAAATCAATCCCCCACTTAGTGAAGGGACCAACAATGATGACATAAAACATGGGAGCAAGATGTGCCCGCATCTTCCGAGAGAAGATCTGACACAGGTGGCACTTTGACGCAGGCACGCCCTCAGGCAGTGTCTGCTCACAGGACCTCCTCCTTCCTTGGCCTGAAGAACTGAAAATATCTTCTAATTCCCTATCGAGAATTTTCCACACCCACAGCAGTTCTCCAAAAGATCTGCCTTAGCGATCGGGAAATCGGACTTCGCAGTTTCGCAAGTCTTGTGGTCGCGTGGTTTTGGATTCTCAAAACCCCGATCCCCAATGCAAGTCAACACTAACTCTTACCTTTCTTTGTTGGAACTTGATCCTATCGTGATTTTGCTACTCGCGATGCTCAACAACTCGGTTTTCCGACTCCCGATGCCCGATACACCGAAACTTCGACGCACGCGCGAGTTGTCCCTTCAACTCCTGCCACTTCTATCGGGGTTTCGGACTTCGCGGGATCGTGAATACTGATGTCAATGTATCGGCACTTCCCGCTGTGAAACCCCGATGACTTATGCCACCTGTCTTCCACTCTGACTCTTGTGGTCCCACACAACTCTTCCGTCGGGATATCATGTTTCGCAATTCCAAGCTGCAAGAGTATCCGGTCTCCGAAATCTACAATGCTCCAAACCCTGACTTCTTTGGATCTTCTGACATGCGTCCCAATTGATGGACGGTTCTGAGTCTGTCGAAATATCGCGGATCGCGATATCGCAACTCCTGTTGCAATACTTTGGAGGTTCGATCTACGAAACCCCGATACATGATATACGTGTAGATCCAATGGTCCTGGCTGACATGGATCAATGCTCTATCTATCCTGAGCTTAAAACGTCGGGAATACACCACTGTATCTCCCCTACACATCCAAAATATCTGACGACCCACGAAAATTTGCGGATTCTCCTCAGAGAATACCGACCGTCCGTTCCTTCCCGATGAATTCTGTGAAAGGACTAAGTGTTCTTTTCCATGGAACTCGTTCACCTGCTCGCAAACTTGCGACACTTCCCTCAAACTTCAAGTCACAACTTGTCCTCGTTGTTCTCCAACAAACTCAAAGGCCTATCCTTCCTGATATTTTCCCATAGCTTTAAGTCTTTAGAAAGAAAACCCTCTTGCACACACTCCTTGCGGCAAACCTTCAACAACGTCTAAGTGTTGAAGTCCCTCGACTCTACGCACCCCTACAGCAGTAGTCTTTCAGCTCTTTACTTAGGTTCGCAACCCTGAGACTTTTACCTAGCCTACGCACTCCTTGCATGGCCCTGTGCCCAACTGCACCTTTGAGGAAATGAGAACAAAATCTATCTCTATTTGAACCCCTCTGTCAACGCACTCCTTGCGGACAATTCAACTGCACTCCTTGCAGGAATTCTATAGCTCAAATAGAGAAACAATTGAAACTCATTCCTTCACCCTTTCAGGCTTCAATTCAAACATGAAATCATATACACAACACATAAAAGCAAATGTTTGACTGAAAGAAACCATTCATGAGCACATCAACATCAATACACAGAGAACAAACACAAAAACCATGAATTTGAATCAATCTCTTCTATTAATTCAAGTATCTGTACATGGGTGTTCTTACACAGCTCTCTGCATGCTCTTGCTCTAATGCTCCAGAATTCTCAATAATACAAATGCACAATGAGGGTGTCTATATCCCGTTTTCCTCTTGCGCTCTAAAGCTATCAAATCTAAAATTAAATTTCTATCTACCTGCATTAACTATTTTAAATGTCGTCTATCTACTAAGGATGAGAGCTATCCGCTCAAGGTCCATTTACAATATACAACATGCGCTTCATCTTAATGGTTCATTTAAGATCGCGCAACAATTCCAAAGTGTTTTCGAAATTTGTGTTGGCTTGTCCAGTTGTCTTCCACTTCTGCGCTGGCTTGCTTGATGTGTTGGCGATGCTCCTGCATCACACTTCTTGACCAACTCAACCCAATCTTTGATTAACGTAGGAAAAAAGTAGTCGACACGTAGAATCTTTTGGGTTGTTTCCAACCCATAAAAATGACCACCTCATGCTCCAGTGTGGCATTCGTTAAGAATGAGCTCTTCTTCCTCATGTATAAGGAATCAACGAAGAATGCAATCTACGCCTCGGCGATACAAAGTGTCATAGAGTATGAGATAGTTTCGTGCCTGATGGAGAATTCGTCGATGCTCGTCGTGGGAAGGAGAAGTAGGGCACTTCAAAGTCTGGAGATAGAAAAGTATATATCCATACCAGGGGTCCGAAGATGCGATCAGAAAAATATCTCCTTTGATAGGATATTCTTTGAGTGTGTCATCACTATATTTGACCGGAAGTTCCAAAATAAGTTTCGCAAAGACCAACGACTTTTTTGATTTAGTGGAAACAAAATCCAAGTAAAATTCCCGGAGGATTACAATCCATCTATTGATCTTTCCACCAATGACCCATCGTGTCAACACATATTGAAAGGGGTTCACAATGACAGTGGTGGTGGTCTTGTGAAGCAGAATGTAATTACAAAACCGCTCGACAACATGCATTGCTGCCAACGCAAGTTTCTCCACATGGGAATAGTTGAGTTCCGGCCCAACTGGGCCTCGTCCTAGGTAATAAATAACATGCTCCTCGAGCATATCTTCCTCTTCAACCAAGACCATGCCAATAGCCGACTCTGTAGTGGCAAAGTACAACAAGAAATATCTGTTATAATCGAGAGGCTAGAGCAAAGGCGCAGACTTAAGGGCATGTTTCAATGCTTCAAAAGAGCGCTGATAGGTTTCGTCCCAACAGAAAGGGGCACCCTTTTTCAATAGATGCATGAACCCTTTAGTGATATCGGTGTATTTTGTGAAAAAATGCCGAAGAAAGTTCATTTTCCCTTGTAAGCTATGAAGCTGGGGTATTCTGCACGGAAGAGGAAACTGAACTATCACCTCAACCTTAAGAGGATCGACCATGATCCATGTTGTCGAAAAAATGAAACCTAAGAGACGACCCGAAGTTACGCAGAATCTGCATTTGTTAGGATTCAAGCAAATCCGATAGTAGCGACATTCTTCGAATATTAGTTGGAGGTGTGTTGGATGATCATATATCTTGCGAGAGCATGATGTTAGATCATCAATATAAGCCTCGACTTTATGTCTAAGGTCATGGAAAGAAAAAGGCATGGCCCGCTAAAAAGTGGCTCCAACATTCTTCAAGCCGAAAGGAATGTTACGATATGCGAATGTGCCCTGAAGACAAATAAAAGTTGTTTTATGTTGGTCTTTGGGTTTGATCTTGATCTGGTTATATCCCGAAAAACCATCCATGAATGAAAATACCTCGCATCCTGCACATTCATCGACGATATGATGGAGGAATGGGGTGGGAAAATTATCTTTTGGACAGGCCTTGTTCAAGTCATAGAAGTCCATGCACACGTGAATCATACCCTTTTTTTTGTTAATCAGAATAGGATTTGACACCCATTCCGTCAATTGTATGGGGTAGATAAAACCGGCTTTAAGAAGTTTTCTACTTCAGCCTTAATTGTTGACACTTTTCAAGGATTCACCAGACGAAGCTTCTGTCGGATCGACTTGGCATCAGGATAATTCATTATCTCATGTTCGAAAATTCTTGGGTGTATTCTTGGCATTTCCTTGTAAGACCAAGCAAAAACGACGCAAAATTCCTTAAATAACTCCGTATAAATTCGAATTTCTTCGGGGGAGTAGTCTACTCTGAAGGAGACATTCTCCATGATGCCAGGGGTTCTGGAAATATCTATAGGGATCATTTCAGCGATGCCATATTACCCTTGGAATAAAGTGCATGTGTTGCTAGAGGATTAATAGGACAAGTCCTATCTCCAGTGATAGTCAAAAAAATCCGCCTGCCTCTATTCTTCTTAACTTCGGGAGGAAGTATGATCTATGATGGAGATCATCCCAGAGTCTGTCTATACCAGTCAATTCCTCAAGAATCTCCTCATCTGAGGGAAATACCAGGTCTAAAGAATTTGTAGTGGCAAGGGAACCTTGAGCCCAAATAGGCTCAATAAATGGATCTAACTCCTGTGTGGGAGTCGGGTTGGGGTCAACCGGATATTGCTGGACAATGTTGTACGAAAATTCTGCCGTGGAAAAGGGCATGGCCATGCCATAATTCCCTATCCCTTCCATCAAGACCGATGGGGAAGGAAGAGTCCACGGATCATGAAAGTAATTCGCTCTTAATGACAACATTTGAAAATTTCCAGCCTAAGTTGGTCAGGGGTAGCCAATATGAGTTTGACATCGCCAAAAGGAGGAGGGTATTCGAAAGTACCCATCAAAAATGGAAAAAAACTAACCCATACGTTGACAATTTTGGGCTAAGGATTATCAATCATCGGGATCATGGATTCCCCCAATGAAGGGTCAGGACAGGAGAAGGACAACTGGTCAATGGTCAGTATTCGGTCCTCGTGTGGAAACAACAAGACCCGAAAAATTGTAGCAATCATTGCATGCATAGGTCCAACTCCTTCCTAACAAAAGGTTGTAGTCGAGAGGTGTGTCAAACACTTCAACTTTGACGTACACGGTCTTTCCTCCTAACTGCACAGGGAAAGAAGGAATGCTTCCATGTGGTCTGAACCAGCGACATCACGCAACTCGAGGCACCCTCGTCAACCACCGTATGGAAGATATTTCGAGTAAAATATTTCATGGTGTAAGCCACTACTATCTGAAACACAATGTGGTAACGAAGACAAGGTTTCAATTTGGTTGGATCGAGAACGATCAATCCTGGGTTACAAGTCTCTATAGATCCCAAGGATGATAACAAGGATTTTATCTGTGAAGGGAAGCTCGGGAGAACTTCCAAAGAAGACATCATGCAAGGGGTTTGTGAAAAATATTCCACAATGGAGTATTTATGGGTAGCCCTCACATTTGGATTATGAGAAACTTTCTATAACACCCCTTTCAGGATGTGTGTCATTATTTCGCCCATCATCTTCTCAATTTGGAGAGGAACTGGTGGGTTTGTGGCTTCTTTAACCTTTTCGACAGAGTCCAACATTCTGTAATCTCGGGCCCTGTTCACTATATGAGCATTACCTTTAAACATGTAAACATTCGCAGCCGAGGTATTACCAGTAGACACTGGGGGTCCCTGACTACCCCCTTCCTCTCTTGAGGATGTTGAGGCTTGAGCCATGTTTTACCCATGTGGAAATGGGTTCATCAGCATAACAGGTTGTTGTTGCACCAATAGATTCTGAGCCTCCACAAGTCGAGGGCACAGGTGAGTCGAGTGGTCTTCCATTCAAAGGTTACACAGATAATTCGACTTTCTCTTCTCTTTTTTTCCCCCACCAACATTTTTATTAGCCTTTTTGTCCCCTTTACCCTTCTAGTTCTTTTGTTCTTTCTTTCCTTCAGGATGTTGGTTGGCCTTCGAGTTCGTTGACTTCAAATTATGTACGTCCGATTTTTGGGTAGGGGGAACAACCGAACCGGAGGTCTGGTTGGTCGCAGTATGTTTGTATCGACAATTGTTGCAATTGATTTGACAATAGATCGATGGAATTTCCTTGTGTTGAGCCCACTATACCATCGGCATGTGGTCCATACTTTTGTTTCTCCTTGTCGAGGATGGACCGTGGTGCATCTGACAAGATCTCATAGAGTAATCCAAACTAAGAGTAAATTAGTTCGAGCTGTTGCGCTCTCATTATCGCCTCCTCCTTTGAAAACACTCTCAAAGTTGCAACATCCTTGGATACAACTGGTACCAAGGACTTCAGGAACCACTCCAACAAGAAATCCGGTCGGACCTGTATGTTAATCAAGATCTTCTGACGTCGCGATTCTTGGATGTGATTAGAGATACGGTCGACCTTAGTCTTCTCAAATTTGGCCAACAATTCGGTGTTGGCATTGTATCTCAGGGGTAGCTGAAAATGGTTTAGGAAGACCATCACCAAGTCGTTAAATTTAGAATACCTTGAGTGGTCCAGCTCAATATACCATTTTGTGGCACCCCCGATAAGAGTGCGTTGAAATAGGATCAACTGTACGTAGTCGTCTCACAATGATTTTGATGAGCACCACAAGTGGAAATTTGTCACGTGATCACCTGGGTATTCACCAGGATTTCCTTCGAATTTTGGAATATCCGAGGGAAACTTAGTCAGCATAGGGGGCCAACGCGGATCATAACAAATTAGGTCGTTGAGCAACTTTGACAAGTCCAGTAGATGTAGCATTGCCAGAAACAATAGTTTGGGTTGGGTACTATGTATAGGAAAAAGGGGTCCTGGAGTTTGACTGGCACGAGGTTGCCAAGAAAAGTTGGGTTCCTAGACAGGGTTCTTATAGAAACCATGGCCTTAACCAGCATACGGAAACTGTGTTTGCTGGGATATCATCGATTGAATTCCATTATTGGACGACATGGGTTGGGTGGGGATTGCTCCCTACGTTGTGTTCCAAGTATTTTGGAAGGAGATGGCCCCAACCGATCCGACGGGCATAGGTACTTAGCCCTGATCGGGGTTCCATTGACCATAGAAGGGGTTGCCTCTGACTGACATCTTTTGCGAGGGAACTGATCCTTGCCAATGATTCCAAAGTCCTTATGAGGAGAAAATGCATGTACTTTCCCCCTGTGTAGGAATAGTACCCTACATAGGATTCTATTGCCCAAAGTCCAGGTTGGCCCCAGCTGAGATGACAATTGAAGAAAAGGCGTTATTACCAAATGCATAAAACAAAGAGAATGACATGGATTCCACCGACGTAGTGTAAGAAGAAGGTCCTAAACTACTTTCTCCAAACGAGCTGTAGTTAGTGTTCAACCTAATGGGTTGCTGGAAAGAACCACTGAGCGAGGTGGACAAAGGAGGTATATGACCCCCACCATAAGGGATAGCATTGAAGGGGACTGGAGTGCCCCCGATAGACCCTTGCACGGGAGAGTTTGAGCTCCTGCCCCTAGACCCATGGTCTGTAGGGTGGAGTAGGTAAGGACTGAGTTTGAATACAAGTCAAGCATCCCATATGAATATGGAGGACCCGTCGCACTCTACGTAAAAAGAGCAGTGGTCGTTGTTGATGACGACATAGAACCACCGCCTGAAGTAGAGGGAGTCGAGACCATTGTGGTATGACCTGGCGAAGGTGGGTTAGGAGGAAGCATACGCCCTGTGGTAGTAGACGAAACGGGAGTATGAGGACTCTCGGATGAAGTAGCAACATTTGCTTCCATGGCTACTTGTAAGAATAAATGGCGCTCGACAAGTGTCACCTTAGGAGGGATAACTTGTACTAAGATTGGCGCTGAAAAGTCAGTGATCGAAGGGTTGGCTGGCCCGAGAGCTTTCGATCCAAGGTAAAAAACAGTAAGTTCCTCTAGAGTCGAATAATCTCATCTCGGAGCAGGCTTGGGCACAATTTCCTTTGGCTCGGTCGCTTTGAATGACCCTTGTTGGTCAAGTATTCACCGTAACAGTGGCGGTGGTGGCTCTAATGCAACCGGCGGTAGGCCCTAAATCCTTCACGACTGACAGAGCTCTTGATCTTCCACTTTTTGAAAATATCAATGACACATTAAGGCTTTAACTATCATTTAAAACCAAGCACACACTAGAAAGAATTCCTATAAGATAAATCAAGAAAACCACTATCTAGTAGGAAGGACAGTTACGTCAACCAACACTAGAGGAACTTACCGGTGCAAGTGCAACTCGAACACGGAAGCAGCCTCCGGGTATACTCTGCAAAGTGTGACCTGACGTCTTCCCTAGGTACCATGGTATACCCCCACAGTCACTCGTGCAAGTCCCTAAAAAATGTTCAACTAAGTTGCCAACTCGTAAACAATCACTAGGCGGGTATAGTCAACAGTCGAGTGGACCGCAATGGGAAAGATAACATATCTGAAACCTATCGAGGGTATCAAAAGAAAGTGGTTCGGAAGACAACATGGGATCTTTAATGAATTCGAGGTCAACGAAGATCCGTAGGAAAATGTAGGCGATAGTATTCTCAAGACAGATCCTCAATATGTGTTCCCCACTACGTTTAGTTCAGCTTTGGAGGGGTTATCTCCACTGCCTTTCCTCACGTGACCTCGGGTTTAGCCCCTGTGTTAGAGGGGGGTCCCAAATAAATTTTACGTCTCTCGACTTTAACACTCCCTAGCTCTGACTCCAATGTTTATTTAACGGCCTTGAATAGTTTCCTCTCCAACCTAATTCAAGGCCCTGACCCTAAACTAGTTGGTTGACCCTACGATTTCCAAACATGTAACTTGTGATCCCATTTGAGTTAAGTATGGAGGGTAACAATTTCTTCAAAGATAGGTTATCCAAATTGACCAAAAACAATACTTTCAATAATCTCCATTTTCCAATATTTATCTTGGACATATGTAGGTTTGTAATATTTATCTTTCACATATTGTAGTATGCCCATGTATTTGAAATCAATGAAAACAATATTTCCAACAATCTCCCCATTTGCTATTGATGGAAACCCTTAGTCAATTATGATACCCCCCTATCTGCAAATTTTCTTATGTCTGCAATTATTCCTCAGTCTACAACTTTTCCCCCTTTGACATTGAAACATCCCTTTGTACACAACACAAGTAAATGAATATCACGAAGTAGCATATTCTTTTCTTTTTTATAAACAAAGTTATGAGATTTCCACTACGACAATTATGTAAGCAAGGAAAAATACTTTACAACAACAATAAATAGGTATTCTATTTATTCTTTTTTTTAAACACTATAATTTGTATAAACCATAATAAACCACATATGCAACATACAACAAGTATCAATGATACAACTAACATATCATAATTTAATTGGTTATCGATTTTGACCATTTAAGATCTTAGGACTCGCAATCGTTTGGAGGAACATGAAGACATCTATTACCCAAACCAACCCTAGTTTATATTCAAGACTAAAATTCAACAAGAAAGAACTATAAGAATTTTCCATCTTGTACATAATGAACAGTCAATATTAATGACTAAATTATTAACTCAAACTTAATTAAATATTGAACTAAGACAGTTATGTCATTTATGTCATTTGACAATGTAAAATACTAATGAAATTCATACACAATTTATTTAGGTCAACCATTTAACCATTTAAAAACTCATTAATAAAATAACTAAAAACTATTTATTCCGTGGATTTTCTTTCCCATTATACTTTATATTTTATAAGTGTTTATAATGTAATAATTTAATACATATAAAGTAGAATAAACTAATCATTTACCATTTTCTTTACATTGAATCACAATTACAATCACTACTATAATCATCCAATCCCCGCATAAGTCTAAATCTTTCAACCTTTCACCTTCCTTCCATTATGGTTATAATTAAAAAGAAAACAATTACTTATGATTATAAGTAACTATATAGAGGAGAGAATCAACTTGTAACGGTGAATCTGCTGCATTAAATAAATGAGGTTATACTTATCTCCCTTATACGTAGAGCTCTTGGCTAACCTACCTTCTCGCTGGAGGAGATTTCTTTTTTCAATGTTGTTAGTTGTCAAAAGAATGCCAGTTGTTGTCCACTAACTCTCGACTAAGTGAATTACTGTACTGAAAATATTCTCAGGTTCTAATGCAATATCAAGAAATAGGAATCACATTGGTAACTTTTGTGAAGACTCAATCATACATTAATATCCTTAACTACCACAGGAGTTAGAATCTACTAAGATACAATTTAAACAAGGGAGGTTGTGCAACAACAAGTCCCTACCCAGTAGGTAGAGGAGAAAAGATAGAATGTCATTGTCCCATATGCCACGTTGCGCACGTGCGATAGAGGAGAAACGACAAAATTTCATTGTCCCATATGCCACGTTGCGCACGTGGTCCTCCTCGGACAAATAAGCATGTCATTTGCATTTGTTGTTACATGAGAAGGCATTGCACTTACCACTCCTTATAATATTTGATTGTATCTACATTATGTCCGAATGTTGAGAAGAAAGCCTGCAACTTATGATTCTTACTTCAGTATGGATAAATATTTGTATATATTCTCTCTATTGTTTGAAATTTTAAAAGCATTTTTCAATTATGTTCATAGAAAAGAAAATGCATCTTTTGCCCTTTACTACACCCATGATAGTTAGTGTTGTTTTATTTTGAAAAGTTTTATTTATAAATACCCAATTATCTTAATAGCACATTATGAACAAGAAAGTGAATATTGTTATTTATTTCATTCTTAGAAAGATTTTCAAGAAGCGCTTAATAATAGCGTGTTATGAATGTAAAAGTGAAAACCACCCCATAATAGAATATTTTTTCTAAATCTACTTTTTAAATACATTTTGAAAAAAAAAACAAAAAGTTTCATAAAAGAAGTTCGTTGTATGCATCTAAACATCTATGAAGCTCTGGATCATTAATATAAGTCAATTAATATGAAGCTCTGGATTATTAATATGAATAGTAATTGCTAGTAGTTGTCACGGTGGGTTATGTATCCATGAATTTTAAATGCACTCATTGATTTTGGTGGGTTATGTATCTGTGATTTTTAAATGCGCTTATTGATTTTTGTAAAAAGAGAATTTACTTTTGTAACCATAGTCCACTTGTTAATGCGAAAATGACATATGGACTTCCATGCAGAGAACGCAGTGCAGAGGACCATTCAGAGGACACCACGAGATTGTTGCAGCTGAAGAAGGAAATACAAATTATATTCTCAAAGGACTTGGCATCCTTCGCCATGGTCATGGCCAACAACGTTCGAGGGGGCAACAACAACGACCCCTTTTCCCCAGTCAACATTCTGAATGACGACGTGTGGTCATATTGGGCTCCGACGAAGTAGAACAGGGGTGCTTATTGGGTGGAGCTAATGGCCAAGGAAACCATGGAATTCAGTGTTGTGAGGATTCAAGAGGCCATAGGAATGGGGCAGAGAGTGATGAAATACGGTGATGAAACACGATGAAATAGGAGGAGTGCATGAAACTAGGTCGTTCTCTGCACAGCTTCAACTGATTTCTTACTTGAAGGCTATCAAGAACGAGCCTCCGGAGGTACAAATTTTCTGTTAACTAACGTCTCTTTTTCCACTTTCTGATGGTTCGACTATAAATTTGGCCTTGGCCTCATTCATATTTTGAAGGAGTGAGCTAGGCTTTGATAAATTTGTATAGTTCTGAGAGTTTATCAACACCATTGAGAATGAACTAGAGATCTTCCAGATCTGCGCAAAACAACGACAGGTTTTTTTTTTTTTCGGGCGATGCTGATATTATTTCAGAGACTCTGGAGATATCTATCAACCTATTCCTCTTGGAAATGAATTTATAAATAACTTGCGGGATTGGAAAACATCAAAGTATTTCCATTTCTTCTCATTCAGGTTTGTAATGGAAAACAAGCGTACGAGGCGACTAACACATATTATATGCCGAATGGTCGTGTCGAAAGGATCAAATCAATAGTGCCTAAATTGAATTGCATGTCTGAGCTTAGGATCCTCGATCTATTTTCTCGACTCCTATAATTCTCTGCCATTAACTGCTCTTCCAGTTTTACATGCCATTTCTACAACCACAATCCACCGCACATGACAGTTTATGAGTTTAACTGCCCTCATACTCATATTCATGAAGGAGTCTAGCGTCACTATGATAC
Organism: Picea sitchensis; assembly: GCA_010110895.2. Lineage (NCBI taxonomy): Eukaryota > Viridiplantae > Streptophyta > Pinopsida > Pinales > Pinaceae > Picea > Picea sitchensis. The sequence continues at coordinate 178,225 of SNQJ01S0022208.1, read as the reverse complement.
CAAGTGATTCCACTGTTACTCTTGTAGAATTAATTATTAAACAATTGTTTTTCCTAACATTGTGACTGAATATATTTTTGATTAGTATATTTTAAAACAGACAAAATGGATTGTATTCAACATTGTTGAAACCTCAAGCTTTGGTTTCTAGGGCATTTTTTACCATACTTTTCTGTCAATTAAATTCCAATTTGTTTTATTGTTGGATATATTTTGTCTCTTCCTCACCAATTTTCAATCTCATGAAACATGATCTTGCAATTTGCTCAAGAGAAGGATAACTGATGAAATAGAACATGTCAAATTGAATGCACAGGGCATGAACCCTGAAGACTAGAAGGAAAGCTCAACGGGAGGTGTCAAAGAGAGAGAAGGAAGCCTGGAAAGCTGACATTCCTTCAGGGATGCCCAGGATCGAATCGAGGTTGAGACATGCAAAGCGAGGACCCAGCCCGTCCCCTTTTGTTCACGCAGTTTGGTTCCCATCCCTATCTGTGTATAAGAGGAGCCTACGTCTGCAAAAGATTGTAACTAGGATTACGTAGGTGGATTGTGTGGTCTATTCTAAGTAATTCAACCATGAGACATCAGTGGGGGGGAGTGATTCCACTGTGGGCCCATTGAGTAATTTGTCTTTGTAATGGCCATGCCGACCAAAGTCCAAGATATTTCACCATTTGCGCAAGGAAGATCGTTGCATTTGTGGGAGGAAGCAGGTCAGAGAAGTCTACGGCTGTGGCGTTGATAGAGAGGTTCTATGATCCCCTAGGTAGAGAGATTGTGCTAGAAATATGAACACTCAGTAACTTATTGTACTATGATGGGTTTTATACACAGTGGAGGGAAAGTGATTGAGCTTCCAATTGCAATTTGGTAAGCCTTCCTCCTGAGCTTGTCTTACTTATGCTTTCCTTACTTCTGAAATCAATATTCTGAATATAGACACATACAAGTATCATTAACAAAAACTTACAGGGAATAAACTTACAAAGTAGTTGGCCGCTATGGAACTGATTAGAACAATTGGCCAGAATATTCTGGAACATGATTTTGGAACATGAGACGTTCGCCTCGTCTTCACGGCAAGAGATAGATCATCTTCATGGCAAGAGATAGAACCAGGTAAAGACCACTTTGAGCAATTTTATGCGGAAATTGGAGAGAACGTTCTGTGTGTTATACAGGAGCAGGTAAGGAAGAGGTATCTAAGAAGAGGTATCATATTGCAAAGGAGGAGCAAGTAAAAAAGAGGAATCATATTGGGAAGGATGAGAAACACTTATCATATTGTGAAGGATGAGAACCACGTTTGCAGGATCATGTAGTTTTGCATGGTGTTGTAAATGGTAGTTGTGGATCAAATAGCAAATGCACTATGAGATATGGATTGTAGCAAATATTAAATGTTAAGAAGTAATACTAGATTCATTTCTAGCATTACTTCATTTCAAAAAACCTATTATACAAATATGTGTTGATAAATTAAGCTATTTTTTCCCTCTGCCTTGGGAAGAGGCCAAATAAAAGATCAAATTTAAAACTTAGACTAATGAACCACCTAAATTGCATGCTTTGGGAAAAACTTTGAATCAAACTATTATAAGACATTGGTTTCTGTGTCAATTTGATTAAAAAAAAACTGAAAATCAATTACTATTAGTACCTACCCACTAATAAGACTATCGAGGCGATTAAGAATGTAGACAAAATTTATAAATTTGAGGATAAATTCGAATATATTAATCAACGGTAAAACTGTATGATAAGTTGTGTTTACAGGATAATTCCACTAGCCGATAAATTGCCAAGACGGGTAGAGGCCAAAAGCATAACAATTTCAAAAATCGTAACACAGAGGTTCGCGAAGCAATCCCTACTATCAAGATTCTTTATTAACTAAAAGTTTAATACCGGAAGCCGAAATAGATGGTAGATCATAGCTTTGGTCTCATTAGAGATCTCGTCTGAGCCAGATATGACCACCATCGTCAGAGTTGTCCGCAGACATCAATCGTCAAGTCCGGGCATACAGACAAAAACGAAAAAACTTCATCAAGGACTAAATTAACATTCTGGAAAATTTAAACCTATGATTACGCACAATGATACACACCAGATCATGTAAGGACTAAATTTTTACATTAAGTAGTCAAAGCCACCTACTGGTAGAGACTTCGAGAGAATCTAAAATTTTTGTCTTACAATTATTCAAGGATATTTGTAGGGATTAAATTTCAACGATACGAGAGTTTGTTTTCTGAAGTGAAACCTATATTCTCGAATGCAATGAAAGGTAGACAGATGATGACCGACTCATGTTAGTAAAATACTCGATTAACTCTGTCAATTAATTCGGATCGTGCAACGTTTAGGGAACTCAACATTAGACTGTTTCCTTTATAATAATCATTAATTGATTCTAGTCATGTCAATAACGTAGGATAAATTTCGACATCAGCAGTGATATATCTTAGAGAACTAACTGGAACACCATATCATATCAATTAATCGTTCAAGCATTCTAAACATCATTCATGTACAGGAAAGGATACCTCTAAAACCTTTCTGGTTTCGTATATCTTAAATAAAATATAACATAGGAGGATTTCTTAAAATACGACCTATCTGAAAATTTTGAAAACTGTTCGGTCCATTTTGTTTTTTATAATACTTATATATCAAATACCTCGAATCAATTCTGCGTTGGTCAACTGTGTATCCCACCAAGTTTGGGCGATTCGCTCTAGTTGGAGACTGGCTATTTGTAATTTGGTAACCTCCTCCATCTCAGGCGAGGTTTTGAAATACGTGGAGAGACTTGGAATCCAGGAATCCACTGTCTCGCCATTCATTTGACCAACAAACTTGGGTAATTGAAAACGGGTGTTGAGCTGCATGCTTTCTAAAGGTCTTCATTGTTGAAGACCAATCAATTCATGAAGAGCCAGCGCCAAATCGACCACTCGGCTTGATGTGTCTGTATTAGAGTCCTCAGTGGATGCTTCGAGGCGACATTGGTGGTAGTCTGGAGTAGACCCTTAGGAGGGTGTGACAGAAACCCGCGAAGGGTGAAAGGCACGTTCAGAAACGTGCTACTAAAAGAAAGATCCCCCGAAAAATATTTGAGCTTGGTGGATGAAGTTCTGGTCCCAAGGACAAAACACGCTGTGATACCAATTGATCTGAGTGATGGCGTTTTTCTTAGCAACTAGGAAAATCATGCAATATGGCATTTTTCTTAGGAACTAGGAAAATCGTGCAATATGGAGGGCGCCTTACAGGAAGAGTGGAAAGGAGAATTAATAGATGGAGAGGGTGCAACAATGCATCTAAGTGTGAGGGGCGAGTTATCAACAGCTAGAAAGACGTGTTGGATGAAGACTAAGCTCAGCAAGGGAGAGAAACGTATCACCTTTTTAGAACTCGCCTCCTCTATTCAAAAGTGAACCCTACGTATTGCTTCACGCTTCCATCAACCCTATAAGCGAAATTGTGTCACACACACATTAGAAAAGGAAGTGCGCACCAGTTCCTTTGGTGCACACTCTTTCTCAGCAAATACAAAAACGAAATTAACTCTCCACTAATCTCAGAAACATAAGAACGAATTACACAGAGGGAAAAAGGAATAAGAATGGCGATTCAGCAAAAAAAAAACACTTATTCATCATATTTCATCATATTAGATCTTTGAGTGTATTCTTAAACAAACAATGCCAATCTTCAAAAACTAAAGATGTTTCTTTTCCTTCTGAGATTCTCTGCCCAATTAGATAAGCAAGAGAACTTTCCGACAGGCTTTATTGACATACTGACTCTTACATAAAAATTATGTTAGTTCTACTTATCCTCTATCTATCTTGTTGCGGATGACTAGAACTTGCTATGCGCCCTGTTAGGAAGGTTGTCATCCTATCTTATTGGTCCAATATACAATGTGATGGAACTGTTATGAAAGCTATGCGCCCTGTTAGGAAGGTTGTCATCCTATCTTATTGGTCCAATATACAATGTGATGGAACTGTTATGAAAGGAACCATTAGAATCTTGAGAAGAGCCAAGAACTAAGAAAAATATTACTAGAATTAATGGACAATAGTTTGAAAATTTGTATGGCCAAAATGAAGAGCACTTAAGGGAGGGACTTCTATGGTAATATTGAGAAGAAAAGAAAGATTTCTTCTTGTGTTGTGTGGGGATACTGTGGGTACCAAATAGTTGTTTTGTCTTCAATAACTCACTAGTGGGATACTTGGTTAGTTTTTCTTTTGGCATATGAGATGGGGATATTACCCTAATAATTCTACATCATTCCTTTTTTCCATAATGGTATCATAGTGTGGCTAGGGATTGGTGTCCATGGAGAATTACTTACTGTTGGATAGAAAATTGGATTGTTTCAGTTAGTTGATTAACATTCAATTTTCTATACATAAATGTTCTTACTTATTAATTGGATTATGATTATACATATGGTTATCAATTTTCATTATTTGTATCTTATAATAAATTTTATATATGTAAATTTATTTTTGTAGATTGCATTCAAGTACTCTAATACAATATTTCTGATGTCCTTGCCAATTTATTCTTATAAATTGCATTTGTACTCTACTACCATATTTCGGATGTGCATGCCAATTTATTCTTGTAGATTCATCAGCAAGTAGGATCTGAACCAAGGTTCATTTTTATGAACCAAGCTTTAGTTCCTCTGTCCAAAAGGGTTTTGTTTTTATGATGTAATTAGCCCCGTGGTCCATATAGTCATTTCTACTAGGTAAAATCTCTAGGAAAAGGTTATGAGGGTACAATATCAAACCTTGTGGATCTATGTGCTTTCAGGGTTCTCTTACTCAATCCAACTAATTTGTATTTGTTTGTATTATCAGTTTGACGTTTTTCTAATGTTGTTTACTAGTGTTAGGTCACTTCTAATTTGTATTTGTTTGTATTATCAGTTTGGCTTTTTGCTAATGTTGTTTGCTAGTGTTAGGTCACTTCAGACATACCCGTAAGTCAAGTAAATAGAATCGCAAAAGCTCTGGGCATCAGATCGTAGCCATTCCATTCAGTTACTGTCATTCCCGAAGTGGATGCGTCTCATTGCGAGAGTGACAAGGATATCCTTGAAAAAAAAGTCCCTACATCTCTCTGTTTGTCTGTCCAAATTTAGTGTTGGAGGTAACATTGGGTCCACTTTTTAGCAAAATGCTCATAGCTAGAGCCTTAATATCCTGGACTCTAGTTAACATGCCAGTTCTGTATTTTTGAATATCTATGAACTGAGTTGAATGTTCATGGCTGTAGGTATGAGAAAACTTCCAAATAAGCAATATCATCTCAATTTTCAGAGGTGCGGAAGTTAGGCCAACACCCTCTGGGACGTAACTCTGGGGAATTGAACTTTTGTGAAGGCTCTCATACCATGTTAAGATTGGCCAAAGTATTAGTAAATTTCCAAACCAACAACATCATCTTAATCTTAAGTGGATGGTTAGTCGTGTGTTCCCAGGGTAGCGGGATCAATTCCTAGATGTGCCGTGGTTAGCCACGGTTAGTCCAATAGTTGATTCAGAATTGGATTTGGTGTGTAGTCCTCACCACTCCTTCGCATCTACATTTAACTCTTAATTGTACCATGATTGATCACTGGGTTTTCAGTGTTGTTTGATCAAATCATATGGTTATAGTTTGTTTGATGTTTTTCCTAAAGGATGGGATTACCTCCTATCGCCTCTATCATACTTCCCTTGGTATGGGATATTAGCCTGGTTTTATTCAACAAGGTTGTAACTGTTAAATATAATGTAACCTCAACAGTCTGAATGTACACCGCCAACTATCCTGGTACTATGATTTTTTGATTTGCTTGAGCCTATTTAGCTCGGTTATTTCCCCTTTGCTCAATACTTCCTTTCATTTGTACTCTTTCCTATTGTACTCTTTCACTTGCATTCCTAATATACTGAATTCTATTTCTGCTCTGCTCTTTCTCTGTATTCTTTGCTTCACATTTTATCATGGTATCAGAGCTTCAGTAGTAAGCCTCTTCACATAGTCTGGAGAGCAGGCCGATCCTCAACAGCATAGAGCTTAAACCGACAACCAAAGCACACATGACATAGTTTCTTCATAAGGTTTGGAGAGCAGTCCTCCATACTCTCAAAAGATCATCGCAGAAAGTTCACACGAGGAAGCAGAGTGCTATACGCTCAAAAGATTGAGGGAGCATAAAACACGGAAGGAGAAAGTGTAAAGAATCGTGAACATTTACAGATTCGTCAAAGATTCACGAAGAAGAGTTGCAGGAGGCAGAAACATTTAAATAATTCAAAGAAATTCATTCAAATTCGTGAAAGATTGTTGCAGAGGGAAGAAACATTCAAAGAATTTGTGAAATTCTTTCAAATTTGTGAAAGATTCACGAATTTCCCAAGTCGCAGGAGAAAATCTTTGCAGAGGCAACAAAGAACACGTCAAAGGAGCAAAGGACAACAGTCACAACCATAAGATCGGTCCTGCTAACATATCTGAGGCGTAAATCCAGTTCAGAAAGGATGAGGAGAGCACAGAAAAAGAAAAAGAATTTCGGTCGTTAGATTTTGCGTAGAGGACCAACAACCGTCAGATCTAGAGAAAGTGCACGAGGTTTAGTCCTCTGGAGTGCACAGGAGAAAATACGACTTGCGAAGTCACGAAATCCTGAAATCGTTGGGACCGTCCATAAAGGAGGAAACGTGGCGAGATCTCGACATTTCTCTGACTCGCAGGGAGTTAAGGTCAGAGAACACTGCGGTGAGAATTCGTGAATCGTGAAATCATGACTCGATCTGAACCATTGGATCGAGAAAGATCGTGCGCCTTCGATCTGACGCTATTGATAAATCGGGAATCGGGAGTTGTACGAGCAGAGGAGACTGCACTCCATACCCCGATACGTGAAATCCCAAAATCATGAAATCACTCCAACTGTTGGATCTGGAGTGACAGGTGGCAAAGATCCGGAAGCCATCGACGTTTGTTTTTTTTGGCACCGGGAGAACGAAGGTGAAGTTTGGGGAAAGAAGATTTCACAAGAGAATCAAGACTGTCCATCTTAGAGGACAGGTGGTAGCAAATCCAAAAGCCATCAAAATTTCAGCATTTCGGAGTTCGGAGTTTGGAGAACATCGTGACGAGAGCCCAAGAGTCACGAAATACCGATTCGTGAAATCCTGAAAGGATCTAGACCTTCAGATCATAGGAGGATCTGGACTGTCGATGCAAGCATCATCATGATTTCGGCTACCGGGAAATCAGAGGCGAGAGTCTCGTGAACTCGCGATACGCGAAATTCCGAAATAATCTGAGTCATTGATCGAGTGTAGATCTGAACAGTTAGATCTCCGATTGTGGAGGATCATAGATCATTGATCACGATATTCCAAAGAAACTGTGGCCTTTGATCTCAAATCAACGAGGATCGTTGATCCTTGAAGTAATTTCGCATTTCGGTTATTCAAAGGAACTGCTACCTTTAGCGTCGAAACACGAAAGCCCGTAGCACCTAGTTTTTTCTTCCCACAGACATATGAGAAGCTAAAATTTCTTTGGCTCTCGAGTAAACTCAGAAAGCCCTATTTCACCATTAAAGGGGCTATAGTTGCTGCAGTATTACAATTGCTAAAGAATATATCTTAGAGCCCTGAATCAGTAGATCTTTCGCTTGGATAGTCAGATTGAGTTTGATTGAAGTCAAAGAAGTGGTTTACACCACGTTTTTTTGGTCCGAAGTCACTGCAGGAAATTAGAAGATCTGGTTTTACGCATAGGAAACAGGTAAACACAAAATTTTCCAACAATTTTTTTTCTGTTTTGTTAAAATTCTTTAAAGATGGCCACGTCTAGCAATTTAGGACCAACTAAAGGTCTGATTCTTCTTGGAAAGAATTATGAGTTTTGGTCTCTTCGAATGAAATCTTTCTTGTAAGCACAAGAGTGTTGGGATCTAGTGGATCTTGGATATGTGGAACCAGATCCAGCAGACCTTTCCGCCATGACAAACCAGCAGAGAAATGCTCAGACAACACAGAGGAACAGAGAGAATAATGACAAATTCTAGATTCAAAATTCAGTGGATGACTCAATTTTCTAAAAAATCACAGGCGCTGGTACTTCAAAACAGGCTTGGGACATCCTTAAATCTTCCTACCAAGGAAATGACAGGGTCAAAATAGTCAAACTGCAGACCTTGAGGACACAATTTGAGTCTTTAAGAATGACATAGTATGAAAATGTGGATTAGTTTATGACCAGAGTCATGGGAATCGTGAACCAAATCAGATTTACTGGTGAAGCCATCCCTGATCAACGCATTGTTGAGAAAGTCCTTAGAAGTTTACCAAAGAAATTCGAAATGGTTGTTACAACAATCCTTGAATCCAAGGATCTATCACATTTTTCAACAGATGAACTAATTGGTTCCCTGGTGACACATGAGACCAGACTGCATCTCACAGATGAGTCAATCACCAATGCCTTCAAAACTCAATTCTTCTTCAACAGAGGGAGAGGAAGAGGAAGAGGCAGAGGTCACCAAGGATGAGGGAGCATTACTAGTAACCCTCACTCTAGTGGAGGTAACAGAAAACAGAATCAGAGTCAAAATTTCCAAGGTGACAGACAACAACACCAAAATCAAAATTTCCAGCCTCAAAGAGGCAGAGGGAGAAGATCAAATGACAAATCAAGCATACAATGCTATTACTGCAAAAATTATGGGCACTATGAATATGAATACAGGAAGAAGCAAGCATATCAGCTCTTAGGTAGAGCACATGTGTCAAATCATACGGGAGAAACCTCAGAAGGTATGTTTCTCTCATGCCACAAAACTGAAGAACAACCTAAAGATCTCTGGTTGTTGAACACTGGATACAACAATCACATGACAGGTAACAAAGATTTACTTTCATGCATTGATTCTTCAATCTCATTTGATATTACACTTGGAAATGATTCCTTAGTCATAGTTCAAGGAAAAGGAACTGTACCTATTCTTACTAAATGGAATGTAAAGAAAGACATAAACAATGTTTATCATGTTCCAGATCTGAAACATAATCTGTTAAGTGTAAGACAACTCATTGAACATGGCTATAAGGTACTTTTTGAGGGAGCATCTTGCAGGATATTTGATAAAACCCCCAACAGAAAATTGATTTCTGAAATCCACATGACTCAGAATAGGATGTTTCCCCTTACCCCTAGAACTGCAAATCTGATCCAACCATATGCACAAAGTGAAACCACCCCCAATGAAACTATGGTTTGGTATACAAGATTTGGACATCTACCCTTTCAGAGTCTAAGTCTTCTACATAAGCACTCCATGGTCAAAGGTCTTCCTATCTTGAAAGAGAAAATTCCCCCATGTGAGTCTTGCATACTTGGAAAACATAAGAGAATTAGTTTTCCACAATCCTCTACTCAAGCCAAAAAACATCTCGAACTTGTTCACACTGACCTATGTGGACCAATGCAAATAGAGTCAATAGGTGGTAGCTTTTATTTTCTAACGTTTATTGATGACTTTAGCAGGAAAATCTGGATCTATTTTCTCAAACACAAGTCTGAAACTTTTACAAAATTCAAGGAATTCAAAGAAGAAGTTGAAAAACAGAGTGGCAAATATATAAAATCTCTTAGGTCAGATGGAGGAGGAGAATACAACTCCAATGTATTTGCAAATTTCTGCAAATCACAAGGCATTATCATGCAAACTACAACTAGGGAAAAATCAGACAATAATGAACATGGCAAGAAGCCTACTCAAAGAGAAATGTTTGTCAAATACTTTTTGGGCTGAAGCAGTAGCATGCTCATCTTATCTCTTGAATAGATCTCCAACCACAAATCTAAAGATGAAAGTCCCTCAAGAAGCATGGAGTGGGACAAAGATAAATGTTGCGCATGTAAGGACATTTGGATGCATAGCATATGCTCACATACCTTCCAAATTAAGGAAGAAACTTGATCATAGAAGTGAGAAATGCATCTTCACTGGATATAGTGAAACATCTAAATCTTATAGTCTTTACAATCCAATCTCAAAGAAACTAATTCTCAGCAGAGATGTAAAATTTCTGGAAAATCAACTCTAGAATGAATCTGAAAATCAACAAATGGATAGTCAAAATCCATTGCTGCCCAGTTCTGAAAACACAGAAAATTCAGAACAACCAATACCTCAACATGCTCTTCCAAGATTGCAGGTACAAGGACAACCAAAAAATTCTCAGGATAACTCAACTTCAAGCAGAGACTCATTCTTTGAACCTCAAAATCAGAGAACTCGAAGTTTGAGAGAAATTCATCAGCAGTTGGATGACATTGAACAACACAATCTTTTTGCATTAATGTCATGTCAACCTACATCTTTTATAGAAGCAGCTAAGGAGCCACATTGGGTTCAAGCCATGAACCAAGAAATTGACTCCATTGAGAAGAACAAGACATGGGATCTTGTTGATTTGCCCAGTCATAAGAAGAGTATTGGTGTCAAGTGGGTTTACAAAACTAAACTCAACGAAAAAGGGTGGATTGAAAAACACAAGGCAAGACTTGTTGCCAAAGGATTCTCACAACAACCAGGTATTGATTATGGTGAAACTTTTGCTCCAGTAGCAAGATTAGACACTGTAAGGACTCTATTGTCCATAGCAACCCAACATAAATGGCAAGTATACCAGATGGATGTCAAGTCACTCTATTGTCCATAAAGAACTCCAACATAAATGGTAGTATACCTCGTATGGATGTCAAGTCATATTTCCGAATGGTTTCTTAGAAGAAGAAGTTTATGTGAGTCAGCCTAATTTGGATTTGAAGTCCAAGAGAAGTTAGCCAGCATACTTGCTGAAGAAAAGCCTCAGGAGGAGCTTAAAGCTCCAAGAGCTTGGTACAGTAGAATTGACACTTACCTGATCAAAAGTGGTTTCAGCAGAAGCCAAAATGAGCCAACTCTTTACACCAAAATAGATCAGCATGGTAAAATTTTGATTGTATGTTTATATGTTGATGACATGATATGTACTGGAAATATTGAGTTAACAAATTTTAAACATGCAATGCAATTTGAGTTTGAGATGACAGATCTTGGCATAATGAAATATGTTTTGGGGATTGAGGTTGATCAATCAACCAAAGGAATTTGTGTCTGTCATCAAAAGTATGCATCAGACATCATCAAAAGATTCCGCATGGAAGAATGCAATCCAATAGAAACCCCTATACCCCTAGGCACAAAATTGAGCAAGAAAGATGAAGGCCCTACAGTGGACCCTACCTTGTACAAAAGTTTAGTAGGCAGTTTGTTGTATTTTACAACAATTAGGCCTGATATTATGTATGCAGCCAGCCTTGTTTCCAGATACATGGAATCCCCCAAAGATTCTCACTGAAAGATGACGAAATGGATTCTAAGATATGTTGCAGGAACTCTCAATTTTGGCTTATGGTACACTCAATCTGATAATAATCATCTCTCTGGTTTCTCTGTGGGATGTCTTTTTCTTTCTCTGTGATTTTAGTGACTACGGTTCTTTTTATTTTTGGAATGCGCCTCCATTTCCACTTGAATATCAACATTTGAATGTTCATTGGGGACTGCATTTGATGGAGAATGTAATCCCTTAGCGATTTACCTAGCTCGAATGTATACTACGTTTTTTTTATGCTTTTGGTCTGCAAATTCCCTCAGCGATCTAATACTTGATGGCGAATGTAGTCTATGTGTTTGTGTGTATGGTCACATTTTTACTGTGTAAGGGTTGAATGCTTACACTTTTATTACCACGATTTATCTCCTGAACACAGTCCAAATTTCACTTCGTATTTTGGGGGCGTTTTACCCAACCTCCAATTCATTTTCTTGGCGTCTTCACGGTGTAATAGCAACGTTTTCTTGACTGGTGTAATGTTGAGATCTATTACCTGGGCTACGGTTTTACTTATTTTTACTGCTCGGTTAGCCTCCTTGGGAAGAGACTCAATGTTAAACCCGGCGATGTCTTGTACACATCGATGTCATCCTATGACTGAGCCTTGTCTTATGGTAAACCCTGTGATCAATTTTATATATCCTCTGCGTTTTTTTTAATCCTTAAAACCGTGTTGCCATATCCATGCGGTTTCACAACTGTAACCCCGCCTTGACGCATGTTATAGACAACCTTGTCTTAATGGCATTGTAACCATGATTTGATAATCACCTAACAACGAATTCAGGTTTCTCTTGGTTGTTTCGCAGTTCTACCTTGACGAGCCTCCAGATTTAAGTTTTAGCCATTTCCTTTCTGGTCCTTGTGTACAACAATTTCTGTGGCAGTTTATTTAGCGGGTTTAATCAGCCTACATTTTAAAAAGGGAAGCACTTCGATAGCAGGTCTTCTATCACCCGGTTAGTATGGATATTTTTAACCGGACGTTTAAATTTCCCAGCGAAATATTAAGGGAAGTGTTTTATTACATGTTCTTGTCTTTACTTTCGTTTGATGAAGACATTAAATCCAATTCAATATTCTGATGCCATGGCATAAATATCATTTAAAATGTGTTGGCCATTAGACCCCTTACATCTAACTTTGTCCTTGATATTAATATTACCTGCAACTCTATATTAATATCATTTATGGCGTTTGTATTGGCAACACGCTTTGGGATAGCTTTTACCTTGGTAATGTTTCAATGCGCTTTTTTGTTTTTGGGTAGAATTTACCATGACAACGTTTAATACCTGCAGTATGGAGAAAAATTTAAATCCTGTGACATCTAACTCAATAGATGTTGACAGAGATCAATGGTGGATTTTACCCATCGCTTGGTCATCAATTTTAAGCACAGTAATGTTGAGCAGGGCAGCTAACTCCTTTATAGCGACCTACGATAGAAATATATTTTTGTTAGCACTACAATTTTCGAATGAAATAGTGTTGGGTCAATCCCTTTTAACAAGCATCAACGTTTAATTGATTATCAAATAATTGCAAATTCACTAATTCTTGGCAGCAAGGAAGCCGACACTAACCTTTAGACATTCAATCGTATGGAAGCAATGATTGAATGAAGACTACCTTAATGTAGATATCACCTTGTTGTAGAACCTAGGGATAGTGATTTATTATACAAATTGTTAGATGTTACAATCATTATATAGATACTATCTGCATCCGTAGATGGTGATACTTTACATTTTTTCCATCTTGAAAGGACGACAACTTTTAATTAATGAAAGCGATGTTATTGTCTGAATTTTACTTGTAGGTGACAAGTGCCAGGTTACTTGTTAGTTAATTTATATTTTATCCACCATTTTTAAACGTAAGGATCTTTTCTTTCCCTTATTCTAGTTAATAATGTTACATTATTAAGAGCTTCGTTATAATGTTGCTAATCATCTCACTATGAATAGGACTTATGTTGTAGGTTACAAGTGAAACTTTTTAAGATAAGTTGTTTGTTATATGAAGACTAACAATTTATTTCTTGGATTCAATTTAATTTCTACCAATTTTAGAACTCTTACTCTTATTAAGGTGTATGTTTTTTTTAACTTATGGTTGATCATCTTTCCTTAAAAGTTTTAATCATTATTCTATTATATCAAGGTTCTTGTTTTATTATTTTATTTTGTTTATTTCCCAAGAAATTTTGTCTGGTGACGACATGACGAGGGAATAATTGTGCGCCCTAGTGGTTAGAGGCATTGATAATTGGTCGGAGTCTGTGCTTTCTGTGTAAAGTGTGGTTGATCATTGTTAGTTTCTATTGACGTTGGGGTTGAACGCCTTCTCGCGTTTGGTTCGTGTGCCTTGAGGTTCTAGTCTTGTTCGTCAAGGCCGTGGTGTTGGGAGGGATGCCTTGTTTGCGTCGTGTGGGTAGTTGTTCCTCCTTGTTGTTATATGCATGTTTCGCCCAGTTTCCCTTGTGCATGTGCGTGGTGTCATAGTATCATTTTTCCTGGACTGCATGCTTGCGTTCATCATCATTGTTGTGGTTAAACTGTTGTCGTCGTCACTTTCTTGTCTTTCAAAAAAAAATATTTGCACTTCTACTTCGCTTGTAGTCGTAACGAAGAGGGGTCTTTACACTAATTTATTGTCATGATTGATAGTGATATTATTATTATTATTATTTGTTAAAATTTTCAATATAGAATAATGATATTTTAAAAGTATAATGTGGATGATCAAAGTGAGATCTAAAATTACAAAGAATCATCCCCAAGTAGCCGCTATAAGTGGAATATGAGTAGCTACCTTCAAGCTCCATCATCAAATTTTCATTGTTAACCTAATCTCAATCAATCTAACTATATGATCCATTAACGATGAAAGCTATTAAAAAATTGAGAAGTTTATTGTTTTAATAAATTTATCTTTGTAATTATTAATGATGAAAGTTACTATACTTTAATAAATTAATGTATACTTTAATGTATTAATGCATTATTAATGTATTAATAGTTTAATATGTTACATTTTACATTAATGTATTAATACTTTAATTTATACATTACAATAATGTAATAATGTATTAATAAACACATTTAGGCCAATGCGTTAGTACTTTATTAATGTATTAATACTTTAGTAATGTATTTATTAATGCATTTAATGCATTTATTAAGGTATTTAATGTATTATTAGTGTATTACTTTATTAGTATATTAATATTTTAGCAATCTATAAATTAATAATGTATTAATTAATACATTACACACTCATGTAAATTAATATTTTAGTTTATACATAATATTAATATATCAATATACCATTAATTTATATGCATTAATACATTAATACAATATATTAATGTATTACATTATTACATTATATTATATATTACATAATGTAACAAGTGTTGCATGGCAGTGTAGTCCCTGTCGGGTTGAATTGAGAATAAATGCACACGGATGGGGAAAAAGTAGTGGAGGTAGATGGAAACTGCAATGGAGATGTGGAAAGCAGCATGAAACACAAGTGGTATCCATGCAGTAAATGACATGTGGCCCCTAGAGTCCCATTTATTTTTTGAAACTATATAATCTATTTTGCTATGTTCAAAATTTCTCTCTATTTTATCTCTATATGTGTCGGGACAAACAAAGTTATATTCAAATTAAATATACACAATTTTTTGACATTCAACATAGTGGAAGATAAAAATT
>SNQJ01S0022208.1:145647-158327 GCA_010110895.2 Picea sitchensis | reverse complement strand
TAGGAGACTGTGAGGAGAGGTGAGGGATCGATGGTCAAATTGCATGTCTTAGAAATTTTGACGGCAAACAACGTAAAAGGGAAAAGTGCATGATGGGGCAGTCCAGTGGATAGTTTGTATATTTGCGGAATTTCGGGTGTTGTTTGCAGGTTGCAGAACAATGCAAGGGTGATATTGAACCCGCCTTCCCAGGAAACCGTAAGAAAAAAGTTAGTAAGTATTTGTAATAGATATCCCATTACCTGACAGGATATTTTATGCATGTTTCTGTACAAGTTGTGTAGGAACAATTATTATGAAGGTCTCCTCGAGGAATGGTGAGTTGTTAGCATTAAACCTCAGTTATTGCATACTTGGAAAGAAGTGCAAAGAAATTCGAAGAAATGGTGAATTATGGAAAGCTGACGGATGTGCTTAAAAATGGGGTGACAATAGTTCCATAGGAGACGTGAGGACCCGACAGTCAAATTGTATGTCTCGAAATTTTTTAGTGAAAAATGTGTACTACAGAAGAGGGGATGATAGGTAGATTGTCTAACACAGAGGACGGTATGATGTGAGAGTCCAGTTGTAAATTTGTGTATCGTGGAAGTCAGGGTGTTGTTTGCAGGTCACAGAACAATACAAGTGCAATCTAGAGCCCGCCTACCTGAGAATCTGCGGTCGGAGAAGTGGGTAGGTATGGAATGGGGAAGTGGTCGATCAGAGTCATGATATAAAACCACGTGTGAAAATGTGAACCCGCGAGTCTGCCAACCTGCACAACTAGACATTTTTGGAAAAATGACTAAGTAACGTGCAAGATAAAGTACAGGGAAAAGAGAAACAAGAATTTGGTTAAGTATAGAAGACGAAAAAAAAGGGCTAATATATTCAATATGTAATAGATATCCCATTCCTGGCAAGATATTTTCTGCATGTTTCTGGATAAGTTATACTTATTTCATATACTTGGAAAGAAGTGTGAAGGTGGTGGGCACAGAAAACAACAACTAGGAATTGGAAATTGTCTGAACCCGCCAACCAGACGATCCGCGAAAGAGATTGCAAGAAATGGCCATGTGGAAAATGGTCGAACGGGCTTCAAAATAGGCTGATAAGGGTTCCCGAGGATACCTGAGGCCCTGACAGTCAAATTGTATTGATTAGAACTTTTGAGTGAAAACTATGTAACATGGAAGAGGGGCTGATGTAGGAGTCCAGAAGTCAATTTGTATATCGTGGAAGCCGGAGGGTTGTTTGCAGGTCAAGGAACACTAGAAGTGCACTCCTCCTGTCTGGGAACCCGCACGTGAAAAATTCGGGTAAGTATGGAATTGGAGGCGAGAAAGAGATTCCAAGAAATGGAGAAATATGGAAAGTGGATGCAGGGGCTTGAAAATGGGGTGACAATAGTTTCCCAGGTGACATGAGGACCCGTAGGTCAAATTGTAGGTCTTAGAACTTTCATGTGAAAATTTTATATCAAAGAAGAGGGTATGATATGGGAGTGATGCAGTAAATTTGTATATCGCGGAGGTCCGGGTGTTGTTTGTAGGTCACGAAAAAATCAAAGTGAAATATAGATCCCGTCTGCCTAAGAATCCATGATCTGAAAAGTGGCTAGGCATGGAATGGGTAGTGGTCGGTCGAAGTCGCGATATAAAAGAATGAGCGAAAATGTGAACCCGTGAGTATGCCAATGCATGCATTGAGACATTTTCGAAAAAATGACTAAGTAACCAGAAAGAGAGAGTAGAGGGGAAAAAGAAACGAGAATTTGGTTAAGTATAGAAGAGGGGGAAAAAGGTCCAATATATTCAAATCTGCAATAGATATTATATTTCCTGGAAAGATATTTTTTGTATTTTTTTGGAGAAGTTGTATACTTATTGCATATACTTGGAAAGAAGTCTGAAGGTAGAGGGCACATGAAACAAAAACTAGAAATTGGAAATTTCCTGAACCCACAAACTCGACGATTCGTGAAAGAGATGTCAAGAAATAGTCAAGTGTGGAAAGCGGTCGGACGAGCTTCAAAATAGGGTGACAAGGGTTCCCGAGGAGACGTATGGTCCCGACTATCAAATTGTATGTATCGAAATATTTCAGTGCAAAATGTGTAACACGGAAGAGGGGATGATGTGGGAGTCCAAAAGTAAATTTTCATATCACAGAAGTCAGAGTGTTGTTTGCAGGTCACAGAACAATGGAAGTGCAATTTAGAGAAAGGTGAAGCACTCGGTCGGAATCATGATATAATAGCATGGATGAAAATGTGAACGCATGAATCCTCCAACTTGTGCATCAAGACATTTTCGGAAAAATGACTAAGTAACCAGAAAGAGAAACTATAGGGGATAAAAGAGTGGGAAAATAGAAAGGCAGAGGGAAAATTTTGTAAGAGGAAATTGGTTTCAAACAAGCCCCATTGTGGCAAAACCATCATTTTCTAGTCCAATACTGTATCCACTTATTTGTTTTATATTGTGTTTGTACCATTAAAAAGAGTGTGAGCAAATGATTTGCTGAAGATTAGATTTTATTGCAACTTGTGGGAGTAATTGTTTTCTTGATACATTCCTCCATGACTTTAACATATTAAATTAAGAATTAAGCTTCTTGCATGATGGGTTGTTAGCATTAAATCTTAATAATTGCATGTCTAGAAACAAGAATGACGATCTTGAATTTTAATATTGTAGTTGATTTCATAGTCCCATTTGACTACAACCACCATATATCATTTTTTTTCTTTTATTAATTCACGAACACAAAATTTGGTAATTTTATTATAAAGTAAAAAATGCTCAAATAGAGGCCAGGGGATGGACAACTAATAAAATTTTCCCTTTCGGACTAAAGGAATCAAACAAGTGAAAGAGAAATAAGAAATTGTTTTCTTAGCAAGGCTGAGATGAAAACGAAATTTCTATGGCCGGGCTCGGACTATAGCATTGTGATTTGGTATTTCTATGTTCTATCAGCATTACAGATAGAATTGAACGTTGGTTTGAAACTGCCTGAAATTCATTTTTATTTCCATAAAAGCCTGATGGATCGACACAATGCATTGTCATATAATTGTTAAATGCTCCATTTTAGATCAAATTACTTGAGCCAATACAATATCGAAGAACTACAAGACTATCGAACCATGCTAATGAGAAGAGGTGTTAAATTCAGAAAAGAAGCAACAACCAAGCCTCCAAGGCAATTTTTTTAATAGTAAATCCATTAAAAAATAAATAATATTGGGTCGTGTATATCTATCCATAGAAATTGGACCGAGTTCTTTGGGCAAAAACATTGAACATATTTTCCACAAACAAAGGCACATGACCTACAACATGTAGGAGCCATTGAGATTCTCTTCAACATGCATACAAAACCGATTACCATGTTTGTTTTTAGGAAATCCTTGTAGTCTTCTGCTCGAGGGGTTAATGTTCGCTGCCTCGATATTAATATTTTTTGGAAGACCTGAAGTGACAAAGAAATATGAGAGTGGTTCTGCAGTGGAATCAATCCTTGGGTAGAAGCAGATGAACAATAGTTCTGCGGTAAAATTGATAGTTCTCACAAGCTTCCCGAGAGGAAGAAGACGAAAAATATTGCAGAGAAAATGGAAGATCCTGAAACTGAAATTTAGGACACACCAAGAAACAACCTCCTCACAGTCGAAAACTTCAAGGACACATGTTGCACGAGCAATTCCATAGGCCCAAATTAGTCCATTCTGGGCGGAAGGAGATGAGTAGTAGGAATATTCCTTGCACTAGTGGGAGTTCTGTTCCTCATCCCCTAAGATGTTAATTGTACATCTAGAGAACAGGAGAGTGGTCCCGCAATTGAATAATTTTTTGGCTTGAAATATAGCTCTGGGAGAATCAATAGATCATGTCCTTACAGTGAAAGATTTCTTCCCAAAACAGACTAATTTGGACCTATGGAATGCCTACTTTCTATCTACAAAGAAACTATTATGTTCAACGTCGGTTTATTTTTCAAAAACCCTTCTTTTGGTGTTGTCAGGGCTGCCATCGTTGAGCTCGAAAGTGTCGCCCATTATGGTTGATTTCAATTTGGGCACAGGAGAGGGAACAACATCTGCATTTCCATCATCCATTTTTGTATCATCGTCCATCAGATCATCTTCTTTCGGCTCGAAATCGATCGCATCAACCTTTGTGATAGCCATCAATGTAGGCAGGTAGGTTGTCTGAGTAGGCGGGGTTGCCTTGGAATTCTTTGTCTTGAATTATATATCTCGGTGCACGAAGGGACCATCTCCGTTTTTTCTCCTAGGAAGAGGGAGATGAGTAGTAAGGATATGCCCTGGAATACTGGAACCTCTGTCCATCATGCCCGAAGGTGTTTAATGTATTTGGACAGAACTACTATGGAACTATTGCCATAAGTTAACGATAATTTCCATTTGCTCCAGATGATGTTTGAAATGAAAATTGGGGAGGGATAATATAAACCCCCACAAATCTTGGTTTAATGAGTATCAATGGAATATCTCCTCGAGCCTTTTGCTAATCAATGACAATCTCTAGGTTTCATGCGCAATTATTTGTTACCATTAAATATTACTAATATCATATTTAGAAAAGAATGTGAAGGTGGTGGTGATGGAGAAGAGCGATTAAGAATTAGAGATTCTGTAAAGGCTCCAACCGACCGATGCACAAAAGAGATTGCATCATGCTTGAAATTAATACTTGGAAAGGATAAAACTCTTCTCCGCAAATCTTGGTTTAATTCGTATTAATGACAAATCTTCTCCAGCCTTCCGGACATTAATGACAATCTTAGTAGTGCCTACACGATGAGCTACTAGCATTAAAGATTAATAATTGCATATCTAGAAATAAGTACAAAGTTGGTAGGGATGGCGAAGAGCGACTAAGCATTGTACATTTTGTCCACCTACCAACCCGCAAAATAGATTCCAAGAAATGGCCAAGTATGGAAAGAGCTCTAGCGGACTTCAAAAAAAGAGTCACAAGATATACTCAAGAAACGTGAGGGGCCGATGGTCTTATTGTAGGTCTTTGAACTTTTGACTGCACAATGTGTAACATAGAATAGGGCACAATGACAAATTTTGGTCGTCAATTTGTATATTGCGGAATTTCAGGTGTTGTTTGTAGGTAGAAAAACAATGGAAGCACAATGTTGAGGAAGCCTGGCCAGGAACCGACGATGGTAATAGTGGCCAAGTATGCAATGGGCAAGCGGTTGGTTGGACTCGTGATATAAAATCATTAGACATACTCATAACAAGAAATATTGACAGGCTTGAAAATAGGGCCACAAGCTCTACTCATGAGACATGAGGGCCCGATGGTCAAACTGTATCTACCCCAACTGTTGAATGCAAAATACGTAACATGGAACATCAGACAATGACGTATTTTGAGGGTCAATTTGTATATTGTGGAACTTCGAGTGTTGTATATAAAAGCACGAGACATTCGAAAAAAGGACAAATTTAGAAAAAAGGACCAAGTAAACAGAAAGAGAAAGCAAACGAGATAAAGGGGAATTTGTTTTCTAATTTGTATATCGGGGAATTCTGGGTGTTGTTTACAGGCTACAGAATAATGGAAACACAGTGTTGAGCCTGCCTATCCGGGAACCTGCGATCCAAAAAAATTCTTCAATATGAAACGGGGAAGCATTCGGTCGGGCTAGTGATATAAAAGTATCAGTAGAAATATGACGACGTGAATCCGCCAACTCCCACACCTAGACATTTTTGAAAAAACGACTAAGTAACGAGAAAGGGAAAGAAGAGGGAAAAAAGAAAGGGGATGGAAATTTTCGGAAGAGGGAATTGTTGTAAGAAATCCCCATTGATGGTCTTAGCAGTAACTATGAAGTGCATTAAACATGTGAACATGTTCTTCAATCAAGGAATAGATAAAGTGAGCCATGCTTATAGTTTCCAGGATGTGTTTGTATAAGAGAAGCATAGGAAATCCACAAGAAAATCAATTTTGGGATGTTTAAGTAAAGTTATTGTACTGTCAACTTTACCGCAAGTTTAAAAACAATGAATTTGAATTTTAATGTATTGTCGTTGATATGATAGTTCCATTAGACTTCTCATAGTATATATCATTTTATTTCAAATTATTCCTGGAGATGAATTTTGCTAAGTTCATCGATCAAGGAAAAGTGTTAAAACAAGCCACATACTACATTTGCATCACATAGCTTATATTAAAAGGAAAAGCATGTCCTGTATAGTCTTCAAGATCATAGAAAAACTGCCAAGATCTTGAATGTATTATTAATTTTCCAGAACAAAGAATACAAACAAGAACCATGTAAACACCAAATGTATTGAAAGTTGAGTCACAAGGCAACACATGAACACAAAAGGTGCCAATCAAGATCCCACAAGGTTCCATAAAACAATACACATCGACCTTTGCATCAAACAATTTGATATATAAAAGACACACACATGGCATTGGTTCTCTCTTACATCTGGTATATGTTCCCACAAGAAAATAACTAGGGCCATGGGATATGAACAAAATTCTGCCAAACACAAGACAACACAAAACTAGCGGAGCTTCGCCATTGTACCCTAGCTATAACCAAACCTAAAAATGGAGAACAAGAAATTTTTTGATTACTATTTTACCATTAAGCAAGATCACTATAGACATTTTCTTCTGATAGTGCCATGTTCTATCACTACCAGTTTTAACAATGCCAAATTTCCAATATTATTGGAAATTCCTAATGGTTCTGCCCAGAGGAGAAAGTTATTTCGATAGTTCAAAGGATGGACCTGAGTTATTTACAGTTGGATACTTTGTATGGGGTTTGTCCTCATGCTTCCCATTTATGGACTGAACAATCTTATGTGCTTGTACATCACCAATAACTGCACCTCCCTTTATGATTTCCAATGTCTGAACTCCCCAATCTCTATAGTGAGTTATGAAGATCTAAAGATCATGTTTCAATCCATGTTGAGTCCTTTTTTTTAAATTAGGGTATCGAGAAAATGCAGATACCATACCATAAATGTATAGTTGGAGACCAACTTTTTTTTTATTTAGGTACCCAAAAAAAATGCAAAAATCCTACCATGGCTATATAGTTGGAAAACAATTTTCCAATTTGGGCACCCGGAAAGGTGTAGACTCCTCCAACAAAGCCACATCCATCCACCGTTTTTTTTTTCATTTGCACCCCCCAACAAATATGCAAAATTCTTACTGGGAGATGCAAAAAAGCATCAAAATAACAACATCAATTGCATTTGTTGTTAGATTCTCCTTGTTGTTTCAAGTGCACAAGAAGAAACAAAATCTCTTGAAAGAAAATTTTACAGCTATAGATGTAAACTCTGAAGAACTCGAGTCCGACGAACATTCATCTGGGTGTTGAAGAAAAATTACAGACACAGATGAGATTTTTTCGTTTCCTACCAAAGGTTGATATGATTATTTTTTTATTTTTTTTTATTTTTTTTCATTCTATATGCAATATTGCATTATCCTCATTTAAGGTAATTTTTCTATGTATCCGAAAGTCATGCAACATGTAGACACTGTTTTCGTTTTTATGTAGGTATGCTTTATATGACAATTCTGCTAACCCAGGAAGCACATCTTGTAATAGAGGTTGTCTAATTGTACTATGTACGATTATGTTGCCCACGATACATATGGCAGCATAGAGGCAATCTTTATATATGTAAGGACATTTTTTACTGCACCGTAGACAATCAAATTTATCATCACTTATGAAAGCAGAAGCAGAAGAATGAGAGTTTCATTTGGCACATACATGATCAAAGGGGGTCAAGTACGCATTCACTGCAACCAAAATACCCTCAACCTGGAAACTTGAACATAGTAATTAATATATTGAACACTATAATATACAACTGCACACACAAAAAAAAAACTGTAGAAAATTGGTGAAAGCAATTTGTATGAGCAAAGTGAGGATGAATTTGTAGATGTATATGCACAACAATTGTAGAGCTAGTTAGTTTCTTGATATCCTGTACTATATCTGTTTGCAATTATGTTACAAATGTTGTTTGGGTTGTGCGAAGGATCATTTCTTTAACATCTCTTTTCTTTGTTATATTTTTGAACAACATAAGTGGAAATTGCCCTTTATGAAATTGTTGTTCCATTGAGGAAAACAAATTTGAATAGGTGTCAAACAATTGTAGTCGCAACATGGAACAATGCAATATTTGTGTAACATAAAGGAGATACATGGACATGTGAAAGTAAAGGACAAAACTAGATATAGAGAAGGGTACCATTGGCTTGTCATTGTCTCACTCTCCATATTTTATATGGAGAATGTGTTGCGAGCCAAGTTCTTTCGCAAGTGTGATAATTGCACCAATGGTTCTGATTGGGTAAATGGTGTTTCTCTGTGAAAGTTGGCTGATAGTTGTGTCCGAGATGAAACGATATTCTGAACAAATAGCAGGAATTTTTTCCACAATACTTGTTTCGTTGAGCGATATATCTGATCACAATCACCACGGTCATATACTGTTTTGGGCAATATATTAAAATTTGTAATGGACATCCCATTACATGACAATATATTTTTTGCATGTTTCTGGACAAGTTGTGTGGGAATAGTCAGTGTGACTGTCATCAGGGCCTCCTTGTCTGCCATGCCAGGATGCATAATTGATCTAGTTTTGTTTTCTTTGTCCAAGTAGGTTCTATAGACGACCATTATGTCCCCGATGAACACTTGTCAAGTTTGGTTGTTTTTCAAGCCCTCTATTGATAGTATTTTGGGTGTTACAAGTTTAGACCTAGTGACATTTTTTGAACAGGAAAAGTAATGTGAATGGTAGTGTGCATTATTTTTTTGTTTTCTTTTTTCCTGGCATAAATGTACAAGTATACGCACAACTTGGATGAACTATGGAGCCAAAGTTTTTCAAAGAAACCTATTAGTTTGCAGAACTTGCGTTATGTTCCACTTTTTGCTTGCGCTTGTTGATACTTCTTGCAAACTACAAGGTATATGTTGCAGATGACATCAATATATTCACCATGGCATAGATGAATAAATAGCTGAGGATATTTGTTTGGTAAACATATGAGGAAAAAAATGTATGCATCTTTACCTTTGGCCTTGTCGGTCTACTGATGTTTGCGATGACTGACTGCTCATGGCCATGTTACTAGTCCAACGTTTTCTGATGCAAGCATGTGTAGATGAACATCAGAAGGACTAAACAAGCACATGCATTGTATATTGTCCATAATTTTTCTTAATGTCACATACAGGCTTGAAGGAGATGGAATATGAAATAGGGTGTCAAGGGATACTCAGGAAACATGAGGACTCGACAGTCAAATTGTATGCCTCAGACTTTTTGACTGAAAAAATGTGTAACAATAAATAGAGTGTGATGGAGGGGTACGACGACCAATCTGTATATTGCAAAACCTCTAAATCCATAGGCTCAATCTTGAACCCGCTAGCCAGAGAACCCGCAATCGACAAAGTGGGTAAGTATAGAATAAGGTAGAAGCATGACCATAAATGCAAACCCATGAGTCTGCCAACCCGCAAATCTAGGCATTTTTAGAAAGACGACTAAGAAAAGGAAATAGAAAGAAAAAGTAGATGAGAAACATTAAGTGTAGAAGAGGGGGAAAAAAGGGGATAATAGAAAATGGAAAAGTTAGAAATGGGGAGGGAAATATTTGGAAGCAGGAAGTCTCAACAAATGCCCATTGTTTCCAAATCATCATTTTCTAGTCCAATACTATATGCCCCCACCCGTTTTGTATGTTTGATTTACTAGCACAATTGGTATACCTTTTCTAAGATTGTACCACAGATCCCTCTGCTGTGGCATATAAAAAATCATCTTTATGTCCAACCAATTTGTTTCTTTCAATGTAGCAATGCCGAACATACAGTGGACATGAAATCAAGTTAGTATGCAGAAAGACATGCAAAAGAAAGAAATACAGTTATATTTATTTCAATGTACTAGCAAAGAGAATACAATTCACATGAGAATAAGCAGAAAGATATGTAGTATATACATACAGTTAAAAAAGGTGCAAAGTAGTAGAACAAGTAGAACAAATACATAAACAATAAATGAAATACTAAACATTGGAATATGAAATAAGAGTACAGGTATGCACCTATGTAACTCCTCTTCTACATTCGCGCCAAAGATTCCATCGTCCTCTCCAACCACTATGTTTGTTTAAATGTAGAAATGGAGGAAAAATACAATGGACATGAAGGAAATTAGTATGCAAGAAGACATGTAAAACAAAATAAACAAAGTTCAAATTTTTTCAATGTTGTAGCACAGGAAATGCAAAGGACATGACGATAAGTTATTATCTAGGAAGGTACACAATATTTACATACAATAAACTAGGTGAACACATATACAGACAATAAATCAAATACAAAACAATGAAATATGAAATAACAATACAAGCATGTACCTTTGTATCTCCTCATCCACCTATGCAGTTAAGACTCCTTCGTTTTCTCCAGCTATTATGTTTGTTTGAATATGAGAAAACACAAAATATTATGAAATTACATGGCCATAGCTAAATGATTTTGGTTTTCTATGGAAAAGTATCCAGATATGCTTCCAGACATGGAAATATAATTTTGCAGTATCTTTAGTCTACATATCATATTTCAAGTACAAGAGAAATTGTATCATGGTCACAGTAATCTGTGTAGAAGATATTTAGAGGTTGTATTGTGATATGGGCACATTTCATGTATATGGTTAATAAGTGTGTTTTTCATATGTTTTATCTTAACAAAAAGACAGTGGATATTGTAATTTCACATGTAGTTGTCCGATCATTTCTAATGCCACTATTTTGTATCATGTCAAGATTGAAGTATCAACAAAATTTAACAATAGGACAGGCGGGCACGAAACATGTGTCAGATCTCGACTTCGCAAGACATGGAAAACAACAGAACCGCAGGTCCACTTGCGGGTGCAAGACCTGAACACAGCAAAGCGCCCAAAAAAAACAACTCCAACTGCCGACGCAAGACCCCAACCCTGCAAAGTTGAAGTAGAAAAAATAAAACAACAAAAAACAAACCAACGAGGAAGCACGAATAGGCCCAACTGTAGCCCCAGGGCCCCAAATTCCTACACTTGAGCCAAACAACAACAAGCATTAATCGACAAACCAACGAACCAATGAACAAGAAACAACCACTAAACCGGTAAACAACATATGTATCTGCAACGATTACCAAATTGCAACCGAAGCACAGAAGGAACCATAAACATATGACGAGCATGCCGGTAGAAATAAAAAAACATTCTTACTTGAAAACTGCAAACACTGAACAACAAAGAACGAATAGAAAATGAAATTATGGCATCGAAACTTACTCCGAAATGATGAAGGACAGAAGCGCAGGTCGGATTGTGGGTGCAAAACATGGATACCGCAAAGTAAAAAAAAAACAGATCCAACTGCGAATGTAGGAACCCAACCTTGCAAAGTTAATGTAAACAAAAAAAACAAACAAGCACCAATAGGTCCAACCGCAAGCATAGGTCCCCAACCTTGCAAAGTTGAACCAAACAACAACAATCAACAACCAACGAACCAATGGAGAAGAAACACCCATCGAATTAATAAACAATGTATGTAGCTTCAACGATGACCAAATTGCATTCCAAGAATAGAAGAAGTATGAAACATACAATGCCTATTCAACTGGCGGTGGACAACAATATTGTCCAAATTCATTGCAACATTGTATGGAAAATTTCGAGGGAAAATGTAGTGTGAGAAACCTATTTAGGTAAACATTTAAGGTTGTTAGAATCTCTAAGGGCCTCGTGGTATGCAAACATTTAAGCTGTGAGACATTTTTCAGGACCTCGCGCTATGTAAACATTTAAGCTGTCAGGCCTATTCAAGCACCTCAAAAAAAGTGTGAATGATCTAAACCTTTGGTATGTAAACATTTCAATAGAAATACAAAGGGCTAATAATAATAATAATAATAATAAAATGACATATTAATATGTGATGGCTATAGTCCCTCTACTCATTTGGGAGGGACTAATAATAAAAAAACATTAAAAAAGAAATTCTCATTTCGATATGTAAACATTTCAGTAAAAATGTAATAAAAATTAAAAATGAGCGTCTAAGCTCAAAACTTTGGATATCCACACATTTACAACATTGGGAACAACAAAGCTTGCAATAAGAACTGGAATATCTTCTCCAATAAGACAATGACATATAAGTTTTTTTTATATATATAAAATAATGTTTTTTGATGCTAAAATTTATAGTCAAAGGACATATAATAATTAATTAATATATTCACTTTATAAAAGTGGTTGATATAGATTATCATTAATTAGAAAAAGTACAAAAATAAAGTAGATAAAATCACTTTTATAAAGTGATTGTTGCTAGTAATTAATCTGAAGTGTTTATTTTATTTTTACCACAATACATATTATTATTGCTAGAAAAAGGTTCATAAGATGAAAAGAATCCTTAAAAGAATATATTCAATTTTATTATTGATTAACAAATAAACGGTTGAGCTTTATTTATGTGGTGTTAATATTTTAATTTCTGTTAATCACTTAGGTGGCAATCAGTTAGCTATCAAAGTAATTTTTAAATATGATTAGG
>SNQJ01S0022208.1:123944-145545 GCA_010110895.2 Picea sitchensis | reverse complement strand
CCAGCCATATTTAATCCTGTCCATAGAAAACTTAATAAGCACTAAACCCCTATTAAATCTGCCCATTGTCAATAGGTATTTGGGAGTAATGATATTATTAGCGATTTTTGTTTGACTGCCCTACATTCTCCCACGATTTACCAGTTTCTTCCGGTCGACGGTATCAGTTGTCAGAGTGTCCATCACATGATATCATGACTGTGTGGCCCTTACATTGTCTGCCCGTCTGCGGACCGGTCGGCTTCTGCTCCGGCACGGAAGGCGGTGCCAGCTGATGATTCTTTAATTTCGGGATGGACGGTATTGACGCGATGGCCAGTTACAATCTTGCTCATGACGCATGGCCCACGGAAAGAGGGTAGGTCCGATTACTATGGTAGCCGTTGTAGTATAACGAACTGCCCAACCAATCCATATATTGAATCCATATGTTGAGTGGGCTAAAGCGGAGTAATCTTATTCCTTTCTAGTTATTTTTCAGAAAAGTTTTTAATGATTTTTTTAAAATTTTGTATCAATTCAAAATTTTGATTGATTTTCTGAGCATTTGAGTTACTTTAAAATGAGTTAAAACTCTTGAGGTAAGAGTTTGAAATGCATGGAACATTGATCCATGCAAAATTCAGATTACCCTTGAAAATTTGGCCAGATTCAAACCCATTTTTTTGCTTGAAAAGTGAAACTTGGGAGGGAAGATTGCAGCTTCTGACTTGAATTTGTGACTCCCATACTCCAGTTTGTCGGCAGGATCTAGTGTGGGTTAAGATTTTGCCAAAAAAATATTTTTCTTTGACTTTAAGAAGAGTTGAAATGTTATACATATATCCACATAATTTGAACCAATAACCAGATGAATTTTAAAGAGGGTTGAAGTTTCCTAAAGATGTTCATAGGATTTGAACAAATAATTAAATGGAGACTAAACTCCACACAAACTACTAAATATAACATGTGAACAAATAATTAAACCTTGACTCAACTCCACACAGACCAAATACCTTAATATCTGGAGACTGGGATTATCTTTTTCACTTACAAACTATGTAAGTTGATTACACATCTCTGTTTCTGTTAAACGAACCTTTGAATTACAAGGCAGAGTCGGTTATGAAATTCAATTACGACCGGTAATGTTCTTCTCGCTCTTTATTCTCTGTAGTTGTGACGATGAATCGCGTAAATGTCAAAAATGGTAAGCTCTCCAACCTGTTTTGAAAAGACATGGCGGCGGAAATTTGCTCTCACCTGTTTTGAAATGACATGGCGGCTGAAATATTGTGAATTTCTTAAGTTACTTAATTACAATATTAGATATCCCCACCCACCATTAAATTTTAGCCACAAATGTCATAGTTGTTTCGAAAGTAGTTATCCAATTCAAAATTTAGATCGAACGCACTTTTACTACATTTGTATGATCTTTCTTGATGTGGAAATAGTTTTCGATTATCACACTTTATTTTAATTATGAATTATCATAGACAAGGATGAAAGATCAGCCAATAAAGTAATAAAGTAATTGTATTGTGTTTAGGAGGTGGTAAAATTTATCATAGTTTAATTATTAATTTGTATAGTTATTATTTTGGTGTTATTTGTTAATAATTAATTTGTATAATTATTATCTTGGTGTTATTTGTTAACGTTGGTTAATTGATTACTATTATTAAAAAAATTATATCATTTGAAATATTTTTTTATAAATTTTATTTTTACTAAATATTTATAGATTTGAGATAGTTAACTTATTATTTTATACAATTTCAACATAGATAATACTAAAAACAATAATTTTAGGTCATACTTGATGACTAAAAAATGGTTTCAAAATAAATAATATGAAAGCCAATCTCTCTTCTGGTTGTGTATAAAACTCCTCCTAACTTTTAGCTTTCTGATAACATTTAGCTTTCATTTTATAAACCACATATAACTATGATTACAATATAACTTCTTATCCAAAAATTAATCATATCACAAATTTAAAATAAAATAAAAAAATAAATATATAAATTAAATTTTTGAATTTATTTTTTAAAATAATATTTCACTTTTAAACAACATTTTTCCAAATTTTAGAATTAAATTAATCAAAATTTTATGACTTTGTACCATTATTAACGTCATGTAAGATCAATAATTTTAAATGTATTAGGTTTCCATGTGCGTTTCTGACGGTTCATTTAAAGATAAGGTTCGCATGTGCGTTTCATTGAATCAGATTTACTTCAAAGTTGAGATAAGGAGATTCGTTGAATGAGATTTACTTGAGACAACTGCAAACTCCACCTGAATGAGTATTTTCTGACTAAATCTCTTGGCACCATGATGACGTGGACGTTGTTGCTCAACAGACTTTCTCGAACGGATTGATTGAAAAATGGATACCTTTGCCGTTTCAGCAATATTTAAAGCGGGTGGAGATGGCAGACAGGAGCCATCCCTGCCTTGCGGAATCTTCCACACTATCATTCAACTCCCCTTTCCATGCCAGAGTATTCCATCTTCCGCCAAATTCTCCCATTCTCTTTATATATAAGACTTCCTTACCTTAGCTATATGTAGTCATTCCTGCTTCCCGCTGCTCTCGTAATCCCGTTGCTACCCATCTCGACAATAATAGCAGGAAGATCAGTTCTTCGCTGCAGCTGAGCTATCATCTTCTTCTCGTCTCTTCACCACCGTTGTGTTCCGTGTTCGAATTCCGTGGACTCCTTTCAGACATGTCTGAGACACTCAGAAAACGCGGTCGTGAGCCCGAGGCTCTGCTGGACTCCCTTGACGCCGGGGAGGCGAAACGATTCCACTGCGAAGAAACAGACCAGTTTCTTCATTTACTGCAATTAGATAAAACGTTATCAGACGATGACGAAGAAGAATACGCTCCCAGTGAGGAGCTAGTAAACGGAGTCATGAGAAGCCTAGAGGAAGTGATTGCGGCGACATGTTCCACTTCTGATCACCCATCCAGCTCAGGTGATAATTCGGCAGCCGCCGATATTTCTGGCGGCCATGGAGGCCAAACCCGAGATTTGGACTTGGGGGATGATCTGTGTTATCTCCTGGAGGCTTCAGACGACGAGCTCGGAATTCCCCCGAGCCCCGTTCTGGACTTAAAGCGCGAAGTCTGTCAATCTCCCAAGGAAACGTCGGACGGTTTGTCGGAGAGCACGTATCTTAAATCCCTTGCTGAAAACTGGCACTTTGAGGACGACTTTGAGAACTATCAACAGTTTACTGTGTATGAAGATGCCTGGGATGCCAGCCAGTTGGAAGATTATACGAATAGAGATTTTTTCAGCCCGGGCATGCTATTCGACGGTGATTTTTCTGCATAACTTCTGATTCTATGTCCTGCAGACAAGATATACTTGTTCATAGAGATTTTGTCAGCCAAGGCATGTTATTTGACTGTGATTTTTCTGCCGCGTGGACACTGGAAACTGCCGGTGGCATATAATCACTCCAAGGGTTTCCTATTTCTGTATAACTTATGATTCTATATCCTGCAGACGAGATATACTAATATGCTGTCAACATTTTCAACCTACAATATTTTCGTCTTTCAAATGTCTGACGAAATGTTTACGCATGAAAAAATTAAATACCTTTCAGATTAAACTTTCGAAACCACATAAAACGACATCAATGTAATGCCATTAATTCATCTGATTCTTTTCGCTGGATGTCCTTACAACCGAAAATAATTTAAAGATTATATCTCACGAGAAAACAGTATTTTGTAAGGTTTGCAAAATTCTTAATTTATCTAGGGCAAAAGGTCTGCGGGTTTTGCAAGTTTTAGTATTCATAAGCGATGAGCTGATATCTTCTGCCTCGTTTCTTGATTTTCATAAATCAATAAGTTTAGGAGTGGGCTAACCAGGGAAACACAAAGTAGAAAGCAGCTTTCACTGCTTGATTAAGTCAAATATGCAACACATTGGGTCGTGTAGATGTTAGGACAAATGAAAGCGAGGAGGCACTGTGAATTTTGTCTTCCAATGACTAAATAAAATGAGCAGTAAACATGTTTTGCTGGAAAAAGAGCATACTGACCTCATGTTTAAGAATGGAGTCTAAATCAACTAAGCACTAATCATTTATTGCTGGAATATCTAGAAACTTATGGAATATCATGGTTGTTATTTCCACTAGTAGGGTTTTCCTATGATTGTTATTTCTTGGATGAGCCCATTGTGTTGCATATTTTAGTTAATCAAGCATTGAAAGCTTATATGTTAAAGATTCATAGTATAAAAACTGTAATGATTTTAAAGATCTTAAATAATTCTTCATCCTGTAATATGCATGCGGCCTCCATTTTCTAGTAAATCTGTATGCAAAATATAACGTACCCTTTTTTCGGAAAATATATGCATGAGGAACCGTATGCAGAGTTGTGGGTAGAGGAAGATATATGCATGAGGAACCTCCATTTTCCAGTAAATCTGTATGCAAAATATAAGGTACCGTTTAGAGGAAAATATATGCATGAGGAACCGTATGCAGAGTTGTTGGTAGAGGAAGATATATGCATGAGGAACGTATGGAAGAAGAAGCATGCAATGTGAAACAATGCAACCACACAAGCATTTTCATTTTTAATAGGTGTACACTTTTTGGCTTAAATATAGATCTGCAGGATAATGGAGTATGGGATAAACAGTTTTGAAAACCCTTTGTTTTTCCTGATTTTTTTTTCTAATGGAGTAGAAATTCGGTTAAATGCAAAAGCTTAATTTTTTCAACAAATCAATTATAGTAGTCTACATGTTCTATGATTTTTTTTTTTTTTTTTTTTTCTTTACCATATTTTCATACAAATTTATATCTCCTGCATTTCATAGAACAGGTGTTGTCTAACTGTTCTATGAAATGACTTTCTTAGATGAAATTCAGGGAAATCGCTATTTTTTGTTGTTTAAAATCCATTTTTAATACAGAAATGGATTTGTTGAAAAACTCTAGTGGCACTCATATTTTACAGAAATAATCACTCAAATCTGAGGATCTAACAATTTCACACAGGATTTCAGTGAAATGTCCCTGAGA
This sequence comes from Picea sitchensis, assembly GCA_010110895.2. Taxonomy (NCBI): domain Eukaryota; kingdom Viridiplantae; phylum Streptophyta; class Pinopsida; order Pinales; family Pinaceae; genus Picea; species Picea sitchensis. The sequence goes on along the minus strand of SNQJ01S0022208.1, from coordinate 140,490 downwards.
AATATTGCCGAAAAAAATCATTTCTTATAACGGAAATTGAGAATGGCGTTGTCTAACTGTTCTATGAAATGACTTTTTTTCCCAGAAATGGTTTCAACATGCTGAAAAACCCCTGCACTTAGATTATACAGAAATAATCACTCAAACCATACAGAAATAATCACTCAAACCTCTAAATTTCTATTATAGATTAATTCAGATACTTAGAATTTACTTAGATACTTAAAATTACAATTTAACAACAAATAATATCATTTATACAATTCTTCATCCACCAAATTTTAAGAGATACTCAACCATGTAAGTACTACTCCAACATAAATTTATAAATTTATGGTATCCCCTAAAATATTAAACCCTAAAATGGTTTATTTTCAAAGGAATTACACTTCAATTTTTTATATGTTAATAATTGGTTTCTAAGGATATGGATAAATAGAGTTTATATGCTTTTGGATAGGAGGTATGTAGTGGAGTATGGTAGTAGGTCATGCACTCATATGAGTATGTTATGTGGTATATTTTGTAATTTTGTAGCAATTTTTTTTGTAATTTTTGGAATTTGATCATATTAAAGGTATAAGTTTTTATAATTTTATTGATATGAAGAGTTATGTTAATTTAAAATTAAGAAAGAATTTTAAGGTATTATTTCCCTACATTCATTTTGGATCATGGTAAAAATTTGCTCATACTTAAAATGTCTATTAGATTTTTATTATTTGTGATTTAAAAAAAGTTATGATTGTTACAAAATTAATGTAACTTCTCAATCTTCCAAGCTAATCCTTATCACACATATTTTTTTCTCATACCACTTATTAATTATCATGCCTTGCACATGATCACAATTATGTAAGAGTATATATACATGCATAAATATATACAATATTGCACAACAGAATTAACCACACATAAATCACTATAAACACATAATTTTAATTAAAACCACAGACTCGTTGTAGACCTCAGGCTTTCCTCTAAACAATAAGCTTTGTTGTTCATGCACTTTTAATAGCAGATCACCCCAAGCCATGGTTATGACTTCACCAAGGAAAATGATACTTAAGTCAAACTAAGGTCTGACAAACAATGCAATAAAGGACAGGCCCAGATGTCAAGTCCAACAACAGTTCCCAACTCACAGCCTCTCATTCCACATAGCCTATCCCACCCTCGGAAGTGTACATGTAAGACCTTGGGCACAAATCTTGGGTGCGAACCTTCGCACTATAGTTAGGTCATGTGGGAAGGACACTCGACACACTTCAAGACAAAATGTCTTCATATAGGGGACGAGGCGGGGTCACCCTCATCATGCAACGCACCAATGGGCGACTCAACCCAAGGTTCCTTCCGACAGAAGTTAGACAAAGGGGTTTGAGGAAGGTTATGGGTGTAATACTAGGCACACCAATGAACGAAAATTAGACGAAGGCATGAGTAGGGCACACTTAGGTGAGTCCACCCAACTCACCTAAGGGATGTGCACACCCATGATGGGTCTTTTGGACAAATGGGGGAATCGATTGAGAATTCAGTGGGTTAACCAAACAAAGGCATGAGGTATTTAGTGGGTCGGCCAAGAAATTCACCCGAACTCCCCCACATGAAATTTCCCCAAACATTGTGAAGGTGCATGCCCATACTTGGGTCGACCCAACTGTTGGATGTATGGGATGACCTGGGTTCTACCTTAGTTCTCCAACAAAACCCTTTTCACCATCGACCCTTCTCGTAAACCAGAAGGCTACACCGCGCACATAGTGCAAATCGTAGTCTCACCCAAGATGGTTGATGGGTGATTGAAGGACGCAGGTGTCTGCAATTATGGAAGGGTATGGGGGATGTTCCTTTTTAATTATATTTCTACTTAACCATGCATTCTATCACATAATTCATCATATCTACTAATCCATTCATTCATAATATTCATTATGCATACATAGTTTTAGTGCGCATTGTGATTTAAACCACTCATGTTCATCTAACCATTTAACCATAATTGCAGAAATAGTAAAGATATTCAGACACATTTGCAACACGGGGTTTTTACCGTGGTTCACCCCCTCGGGGCTACGTCCAAAAAGATCTTTTTATTTCTTCTTCTTCATCAAAATGGTGATGTGCGCATTACATCATAGAATAGTAGTGTGTAGTGAGGCGTACCAACATCGCAACAAGCTCCACAACTTACGAACTGACCCTTAGTTACATCAAATCCATCTAAGCTCCACAACTCTCAATAATACAAAGACTTAAAACTCCAAAAAGACTCTCCAAAATAGACTTGTCGCACACAAACTCTAAGATATGTATGAATATGATCCTTCTATCTACATCATACATCTTATTTATACTACCAAAATGGGTTAAAACCATTAAAATATGACTCAAAAACCCTAACCCTAACATGGCTAGGTTTGTCCACATATGCGTTGGATTTTCACAAATCCTACCGTGTGCTGCTTCATTTGGTATTTGTCGTGCTAATCTCCCTTCTTTTCCGGCATGCATTGTTAACTTTGTCCCACTCTGCCTCGCTTGTTGTGCTTACTCCAAAAAATGCCTACTCCAACATGCCCCCAACACTAACTCGTGGCTCGTCTTGAGCCACATAGACTTAGTTCCCTTGCTGCAATGCTACCTCTAGTGCATGAAACTTCTTTACCATCTTTTCTGTTGTTTCCTTTGCCTGCGCATTCTTGTCTTCCAATGTCTCTACATCCTGTGATGTCATGTGCTCTTTAAACACTTCCCTTCTTTTTGCATGTACCTTTTCCATGCTAGATTTCTCTGTTTCCAGTGGTGTTATCTTTTGTACTGCTTTCTCTTGTAGGGGATCCAATTGAGCCTATCATGCTTTTTTCTCTTCTTGTGTAGCCTTTACCTCTACCTGTAGGTTTTTCATCTCCTACGTGGACCTCAATTTGAAAGATATTTCCATTGTCTTCTTCCACTGCTTCAAATCCTGAACTGCAAGGTTAATCTTCTCTTCTCTTTGCTCGAGTTGTTGGATCTTGTTTTCTTCTTCCCAACTAGTCCAAATTTGTGTAGTTCTGTCATATAATTCGACAACTTCTTTAATTTCCTGCGCTATGCTATCTGTGTGCGCAGTAGCCTTATGCTCTCTCTATTCTCTTACTTCTGGGGGTGTTCTTGGAGTTAGTTTTTCTACTAACTCTACTATCTCCTTATTGTATCTCTCCATGGTCTGTCGAATCATTTTTTATCTTTTCTTCTACTGTGACCTTTGGTTTCTGTGCGCAGTGTGATATGCTATTGTATACTTCTGTGAGTCACTTCTCTAGTTTATCTGCCCATTGTTTCTCCTCTTTCTTCTCCAACGTGATTTTCTCACAAGTGACCTCTAATATCTCCTTCACCTCCCTGCCGATATCTAGGTTGGTGTCATCCTCTCTAGCTCTAGACTAGACCTCCTGCATCACACTCGCCTGTAACCCATATAATGACTTTGTGGGTATATGTGCCAGAACCAACTCGATATGTTCTATGTCCTTCATTTTTTGTTGTGCGGTGTTCTCTTTGACTTCCAACATGTCCTACGTGACTTTGAACCTATAACTTCTCTTTACTATTGTTTGCATTGTCTCTTCCTATTCTTTTTTTACTTGTGCTTGTTTTTTTCTCTCTTTCTATTGTGATATAGGATGTTCTACTATACTTTACTACAACCTCTCTAGAATGTCATGCACTTCTACCAGTTTCTCCATAATTTTCTCCCTTTTGTTTCTTCTGCAATGAATGCATTTTCCCCTCTATCATGTACTTTATCGGCAACAAATTTTGTATTGTCTTCTGTAATAGTAAGTACTATAGGATTCTTGTGGTACTTCATTTTCTTTCTTATTTCCCCCTCTTTTGTTTTAGTCCTCTTCTTGGTTTGGGTTGAGGCCCTCGCCTCAGTTTTTTTTTTTTTTTTTTCTTTCTCCTATAATTCCTTCTTCTAAGAGATATCTCCCTTTACATGTTCTCCTTTCACTTATTCCCTTCACACTATGTCTTTATTCCTTGGCTTCTTGAATTCGGTTCTACTTCTTTAGGTTTGGCTGCACTCTATAGCCTTCCTTGTATTTTCTACGAGAATGTATATCTTCTATGATGGGCATGATTATGGTGGTTCCTTAGGTTTTGTTCCTTTATTTTATGTTGTTGGAAATTTCCACTGCATAGGCCAGTCCTTTACTATCCATTCTACTTCCTCTCGCATTCTGAAGTACCTCATTTCTAGCCACTTCTTCTTTGGATCTCTTTTGGCTTGTATCCACATGTGGTGTCTTGAAGCCTTAAAGTTGGGAATGCCTTAATTTTCCTTGACTACTTCGATCGGGATTCCCCATACATTGGTTTTCGTCTAATGCATATCTTCTAGAAACATTACGAATAGAACGTAGTTCTCCTGTTGGTTCTTAGTGTCTTTTTCATGTCATAAGGTTAGATACCGCACTGTGCAACATTTCCCTTTTCTGTCCAGAAATTTTGTGAATTTGGGTTCCTTCAATCCTACCAATTCTATCAATATCAGCAGCCAAGAATAATAGAATGTTGTCCCATCATCCTATGTGTCCCTGCAATCTATTAAAAATTGGTTCAGTAAATAGGGCACCTAGCTAAATACAATACCCTTTGTGCATTATGCATCTACTGCTATGACTCCTTTCGAGGCCTCTCCTTTATAGACTTCCTCGAGAGTTTGTAGGCCATGAGCTTCGTAGCAAACCTTGTCGCAGGGTTGTTGATGTCCTTTATCACTATACCCCTTTCCCCTATTTTTCCCAAACTGTGCTTTGAATTCTTCTGCAATATCCTTATCTCTTTCTTTGTTCTCCAAGTATTCCTCTAGTTTTACTCCACTGGTAGGAAACCCTCCGATCTTTGATATGAGATCTACATCTATATGGACCAGCATGTCCATCCATAGGATACCTCCATGTACCCTCACCAACAATTGTTTTACATAGTGTCCCACATTCTTAGCACGCCCGGAATGTGGTATCTCCAACAAATTCATAATGCTTGAGTTATATAGTCCTATCATCCACTACACAGGATCCAAAATTGGTTTCCTGAGGGTCCTGCCTCCTTGTATTCTAAGTAAATTTCCTGAGCACGGTTAGGAAACGTTGTCGTGTATTTTACTTCATCATCTGCATACTTCAATTTTTCCACTTTACCTAGCATGTCCTCAACTGCAACTAAAACATATGGGATATGAGGTAGCATGATCTCTAGTGAAGTTTGTCTGCTTAGGGCGCTCGATGTTTTACTTTTTCGACCTGCGATGGGGTTTTCATCTGCAAATTCTTCCTCAACAACTCCTTCTTCTTCATCCTCTATTTCTTACTGGCCTATAATATCTTCGACCAAGAATTCCTCTGTGTTGACTTCCTATTTCTTTTTTTCCATTTCCTCTTCTTCTACAGGGTTTTCGGGATTAGGGTTTTCTCCACTATTAGGGTTTTCTGTGCTCTGATCCTCTTTTTACCTCTTCTACGATTGATTTTTCTTATTCTACCCTTGTTGGACTGGTGGATTCAGTCTCTGATGTTGTAACATCCTCCAGCTCCACGAAATTTTATGGTTCGACCATTCTTTCCATCTTCCTCCCCGTTTGTCGGGTCACCCTTATAAATTGTCTCAGAGCGCAAAACTTAGAGGGTGCCATCTTTATTTCCTTGCGTGTGAATTAAAGTCTCTCTTTCTCAATCAGTCTCTGTTTGCACTCTTAAGTTCTCTGTTTCTCATAAATTGCGAAGTGTTGAAATCTGTCAAGATTTTCCCTTTTTATAGACTCTATCATTAATTCTTTGACGCGTTCATGCTTTTTCGTTCATCTGTTTTCCATTTTCCTAGTTATTCTTCATCTTGTCACACAGTGTTTAACTTTCCTACACGTAGTCTTATCAATTTTTTCGCACCAATTTTCTATTTGCTACGCACTGTCATTCCCAACAATCTATCTATCACTTATTCTTCTAACTACTTCTTTTTGGCTTTTTCTTCATTTTTCTAGTTTTTTCTTCTTTTAACTCCTACTATTTACAATATGTACAAGTTTTCTTGTTGCGATGCAACTACTGAGGGTTAGTAGGTCGACTGTCCCTATATAGTTTCAATCGAGTAAAATTCACCAATCCTTAAACTCCCTTGCTTGCTAATTCTTGTAGTTGTACCACACCTCCATCAATGAAAAACTTTATCTGATATGGCCCTAGCCAATGCATTCTAAGCTTCCCTAGGTGTTGCAAATACTTAGTATCATAGAGGAGAATCACATATCCTTCCTTAAAATTCTTCTTCTTGATATTCATGTCATGCCATGCTTTGTCCTTTGCTTTTTGTACCTCTTCATGGAAACCTGCTATGATTATGTCATGTTTTAATTACATCAATTGAATCAATCTTTCCTGCATTGCGCCCCTTTCTGTTGTATATGGAATTGTTGCAATGCTTAGAATTGGTATCAAATAGTCTAAGGGAACCACTGCTTCCTATCCATACACCAATCTAAAGGGTGTCTTCCATGTTAGATTCTTCCAGGTAGTTCTATAATCCCACAATACTATTGGTACCTTAAAATCCCAATCATCTGTGTTCACATTACAAATCTTTCTCAAGGCATTCTTCAAAATTTTATTGAAAGATTCCACTGTTTCATTTGCTTGAGGGTGATAAGGAGTAATCTTATGGTGGTGTATCTTAAATTCTTCAAGAATTGCCTCAATTGTATTGTTAATAAAGTGAGTCCCTTGTGCATTCTTCAAAATTTTATTGAAGGCTTCCACTGGTCCATTTGCTTGAGGGTGATAAGGAGTACTCTTCTAGTGGTGTATCTTAAATTCTTCAAGCATTGCCTCAATTGTATTTTTAATAAAGTGAGTCCCCTGATCACTCATCAATATTCTTGGACATCAAAATCTTGTCACTACATGTTCAAATAAAAAGCGTGTTGCAATAATTTATTGATGATGCCTTTGCCCATTTGGTTAAGTATTTCATTGCTATAATAATATATCTAGATCCTGATATTTTAGCTGGTAGATTAATTGGACCTACAAAGTCTATTTCCCACTTTTCAAACACTTGTAAGGTAACCTGAGGTCTCAATGGCATCTCATCCCTTTTGGATGGCTTCCCAACTCTTTGAAAAACATTACACTTATGATAGTATTCATTTTCATTCTTGTGAACTGTTGGCCACCATAATCTTGTGCGCAATACCTTCTACGCAGTATATTTTCCTTCATAGTGTCCTCTCGCAATCCCTTCATACGAATCTACTAAAATGATAGGCATTTCATGCTCCATTACACATCTCCTTAAGATGTTATCTTTTCCTAGTTTTTATAAATGAGCTGCAATCAACTGATAGTCTGCAGCTATGACCAACAATTTTTTCTTTTGCACTGTAGTAAATTCTCTTGGTGCAAAGACTGTACTAAAAAACTCAATAATGTCAGTGAAATAATCATCAACTATCTATACTGATAACAATTGTGCATATGGAAAGTTATCTTCCAAGTTACTAGGTTCTTCTTTATTAGTTAGCCTGGATAAGTGATCTGGTTTTTCATTCAATTTTCCAAGCTTCACCACAACTTCAAAATCGAAATCTTGGAATAAAAGTAGCCATCTTCATATCCTCCCCCCCAACACTAGCTTATTGACTAAATATATCATAGCTAAATGATTTGTAAACATCTTGAAATATTTCCCAAATAAGTAATGTTTGTATTTCTGCAAAGCATACACCATGGCTAATCCTTCCCTTTCTGTAGTGTTATAGTTCTGTTCTGAATCTGATAATTTTCTTCTTGCAAATGAAATAGGGTGATCTATCTCACCTTCTCCTGGTTGCATCAATACTTCTCCTAATTCTATTGTAGATTTGTCTACATGCACATGAAATTCTTTATCCCAATATGGAAATATTAAAATTGGAGAAATAACCATCTTCTCCTTCAAAATATCCAAACTTTATTGGCATTCCTTGTTCCACTGATACTCAGTGTCCTTCTTCAACAACTTCTCCATTGGCATAGTAATATGTTCATATCCTTTGATGAACTTCCTGTAATTCCTTGTATGGCCCAATGTACTCTTCAACTATTGTGTTGACTTTGGTTGTGGTAAGTTAATTATGACAACAATTTTAGCAAGATCGACCAACAGACCCTGTTTACACACCACATGCTCTAAAAAAATGCCAAAAGGTGCATTGGAAATACACTTCTTAATATTTAATGAGATTTGACACTGTTTGCATCTCTCTAACATTATCCTTAATACTTAAATATGATCCTTCAACAAAATGAACATTGTCTAGTCATCCAATTAAACCTCTTAAAACTTATGAATAAAGTATTTAAAAGCTGCTACTACTACCCTTGAAAAAAATGTTGGTGCATTTCTCAATCCAAATGGAATAACTGTATACTGAAATGATCCCCACTCTATATAAAATGTTGTCCTATGCCAATCTTTTGGTGCTATCCTAATCTGGTGATAACCTGGAAATCCATATGTAAAAGAATAAGCTTATTTCCCCCCTACATTCTCCAAAACTTTGTCTGTAAATGGGGTAGGAAAATGATCATGTAGTCAAGCATCATTCAATTTTCTCAAATCTACACAAATCATGATCCCTCCTTTCTTCTTATCCTGCACCACCATAGGACTGATCCATTATGATAATTCTATAGGTTATATAACACCAACTTCTAACATCTTGTCAATTTCTGTCTTCACCTTCTCTTTGCATATTGTATTCAATCTACAGGCCTCTGTTTGACATGCCCTACTTCCATATTCAATGTAATGTTCATCTCTCCTAGCTCTCCTTCTAACCCATCCATCTCCGATTATCCCAATAATCTCCAATACTTGCCATCTTTGTGTTTTCTGCAGTTCCAATGCTGACCTTCTTTATCTTTAATGGTGCATCTTAATCTTATGAATCTAGCTTGGTACCTTCTAATTCCCTTTCACCTTCTACTTCTGGGATCTGTATATTGCGCGGGTTATCTTTTACTGGATCTTCTTATTCTACAACATCTTAACATGGTAATAATTGTTTGACAGTCTGTCTATGATGGTTCTGATATGCTAGGATTATCTCAAATTTTGGTTCTTCAAATATTTTGTCTCTCACCACTTTCAACATTGTAATTATCTCTTGACCATAATTCAAAGGAAAATGTGACTATAAAATTCTGATGTATTTCTTCCCAATTCACAATTTCTTTGTGTTGTTCTTGTTCTTTGTACCAATTCTTTGGAATTCTTTCTAATGTGTGAATAAAATGGTGTGGAAATTCTTCTGGTGGTGCTAATATCCATTGAACCATGCACATATCTACATGTTATTGAGTTTTTCCAAATCCCTCATATTTATCCTCATATCTATGCTCTTGCTCCGCGTCGAATCTGATGCGCTATAACTTTTTGCACTTAAACCAATTGTTGATCTTTTCCTTGTGTGTACCCCACCATCTTGTAGGTGTAGATTTTAAAGAAATATCTAATGCTGGTAATATTTGATTTTCCATAACCTTTACCACATAATTCTTTAAAAATCATTCTAAATCATTCAATCCATAAAAAGTAGGAGGTTCTCTTACCTCTGTACCAACCCATCTCAGTGCGCACGTAGTTCTGACGCATATTCTAGTAGATCGCTCATGTAGTCATTGTTTCCATTTTTCCAGTCCTATGTCAGAGTCTAAAGCACAAGAACTAATAGTCCTCCAACTGAGTATGCCATATGCAATTGGATTGATATAATCTTCTTCACGCGCGATAGATTTGTATAATTGATTAACATCTTCTCTAAGAATATTGTCTATCGCAAGTTCCACATACCTTCATCCTTCTGAGGGATCCAATGGCACAATAACTATGTACTCGCATGATTCAAATATCATCTTTATTTTCTTCAAGTTGATAATAGTATGGTTATCAAAATCCCAATCCAACCCCAACAAAGTTGGATATGGAAAAGTATTGTCCACTATGTCTATGACTTCAAATTGTACCATGGTGCGCACACCATATACATCTAATAGAATCCCTTTCAACCTACCAATTGGCACCACTTTGTGTTGATTTTCCAACTTCAATTGAAAAGGTGAATACCCAAATTGTGGTTCTCCCATAGCTTCCCAATTCTTCTTTGGCATAACATTGACTTCATACCCTAAGTCTAGTATGATATCCCCAATATTGAAATATTCTATGTTGCCATTCAATATGAATTCCCTATTGGCTCTTCTCTTCTTATGGACCTGATTTACTCTTTTTACCCCTTCTTCCCTAGGATTACACTTTTCTAACAATTATGAAGTACTTGTAAGTATTTTTTATCATTTAACAATTTAACACATGACCCCAAAAACTTTCTTAAGTTACTTACTTGGTCTAAAGACTTCTCTTGATTGGTATGATCAAATAATGAAGGCATGTCATACACTGATATATCATATATTGACTTTGTTCGTGATGGAGATGCAATATTTTCTTTCAGAATCCCCTACCTAGCCTCTTGGAATATTTATTTTTATTTGTGAGCATCAAACTTTTGTTCAGGAGCGATATTCATCCTTACCCACTAGTACTGGTCCTGATCCGTCTTAGATGCATATTCTCCTGTCTTAGCTCCAGATCTAGTAACTATGTTAATATTATTCCCATCCTCTTCTTTGTTTTCTACCCCTATCCATTGCACATTCTGATTAGTTTGGTTCCTCTTGTCCTGTATTTTAATCTAAAGTGTTGGACAATATTATATTTCACGGTCTGTTGCACGACAATACATACATGTCACACGTGGTTGTTGGAAGTCTCTTCATAGTACCCTGGTTTCTTATAGTTATGGCAGACTACTGGTCCACGACCTCCTCCAAAGCCTCTTCCTCCACGACCTCCTCCTCTAAAGCCTCATTTTTTTCCTTGATTATCTTTGCACAATGAATTATACTGAGGTCCTTGGTTATACTGTGATTGTGCATTATTGTACTATGGTGGTGTTGCACATTGTTGTGCAGTATTATACTGTTGTTGTCCTTGAAACTGCTACGTATTATATTGTGGTTGTGTTGTAAACTATTGCGCAAGATTATATTGTGGTTGTTTCGCATTGTTATATTGTGCCTTCTACACAAATTGTCCTATTACATACTCATCATGCACCCTGTATGTATATGCAATCCTTTCTTTCTTCATATCCAAGGTTCTACAACCCTTGTCTTTGTGTCTAACAGACTTACAAAAGTTACAAAATGTACTCTTCAGTATTGTCTGATACTTCTGCATTAGGGGGAAATGATAGGGATCATTCCCATGTGTTTTTCAAATATCACACTATGGTCCTCCTAAAGCTAAAGGGTTTGGCATACCCACTCGAATATACTACACAAATAATGGACATTCATTCTTGTGATGGCCTTTTGTCTTGCACATTGTACATTGGTCATATTCTCTTTTCTCCTTTTCTTTATTTTGATTCAACTAGAATGTTAAGTTCCTCAGATATTTCTTAAGCTCTTCCATAGTTGGATCTGTATGCTTGTACTGGTTTTCCTCTAGCTGTAAGGCTTCCTGCAGAGCCTCACCCTGATTTCAGAATTTTTACTGCCTCAAAGGATACTTCAAGTGGAAACAAAGAATTAACAAACAAACGTCTATGTTGTGTATCAATAATAATATACTTTAACTTACCTTTTATCCTATTGAACTTCTAGTATACTTCCCAAACCGATTCTCCTAGTTTTTTCTTGACCTCTATCATTTCAATGATAAACTAGTTTTCTAAGCTTAGCTTTTGAAATTCATTTATTAATTGCCTCTTCACATTTGCTACAGTTGTAGGTGTTCCCATTGGATTATTTGTTGAGAGACCCATGTTGTCATGTTTACAAAAAGAGTGTTCTTGTCATCGATGGAAAGAACAGAAGGCAGAGTAGAAGGCGAGAAATCTCAAGAGGGAGAGCTACAATGGTCGTTGGATCACCGATCCAAAGGACCTTCAATCGAATACCCAAAAATTGTTGGATCTTTCTAAGTGGAAGGAAAGGATAAGCTATAAGAAAAGCACTAAAGATATATTGAGCCATCGATCTAAGAACATGATTGATTAACAAAATTTGGTTCATGTCAAAAGTTGTGAGGAGGTTATTGTTCGGAGAATCTCACATCGGGAGAATTGCCAACTTGAAATTCGTATTACCCGAATCTCGAAATCCGAAATGAATAAGGACCATCGGATATGGATAAAATGCGATGAGCGTTAGATCATGGAGAACCACATCAGCAGACCACGTCTACAAGTACATGTGGCAGACCAAGTTGGTAGACCACGTCAGCAAGGACACATGATACAATCTGACAATGACAAGTGTCAAGTTCAATCGACATTTCAGGTACGTGCAAATCACGAATCTGAGTAACACGTGGCAGCTACTCGGCCCGTGACACGCCATCAAGTGACATGAGTAAGTTACGTCACTCCGGGAGTTTTACTTCAGGAGTTTTACCACCAACACTTTCCCAAAGTCCTGAAGTGGACAGGAAACATCCGATCTAAAGATCACTTCGGGAGCATTCTCAACCATCGATCTACTACAATGGAAGGCTATTATAAGTGGAATTATTAATCGACAAAAAGAGGTCTCCACCACTTATGAATTACTCAACAGGTGATCACTTCGGAGGAAAATGGAGCAGTGATTAGCCTAAAGTCCCAAAGTCCCGAGCACCGAAGACCCAAAGAGACAAAGGAGTTGAGGACCGTCTATCTGTAGGAGGACACATGTCAATAGATCATGAACTTCGGGTATGAAATACTCTAGAGGAAAGCAGAGAGTGAAAGCGTTGAAGCCCCGAAGTGAATCTCGACCATTGATCGAGAGGGGTGCCAAGGGTCGTCAATCTGGTCTTGGTAGAAAGTGACGAAGTCCTGAAGAAGACTAGAACCGTTGATTTGAGGAAGACATGTGGAAGAAATATGTGGACTCCGACCAAAATAGTTCTAGGAGAGTGTCAAGATTGAGAATTGAAATCGTTGAAGCCTAGAGTAGCAAAGGAGATCTCGACCATTGAATTGAGTAAGGGGATGCATGACTGTTGATCTAGTTGAGAGGTAAAATCCTGGAAGTAGAGGCAGATCCATCGATTAAGGAGGACATGTGTCTGTAGATCATCAAATCTATAATATTCTAATACAGAGAAAAGCAGGGTTTGAGATTTGAAACTCCCAAAGCTCGGATCACGAAGTAAATCACAACCATTGAATTAAGAAGGTGAGATTTGATCCGTAGAACTTGAAAGGACAGATCTTAACTGTCAGTTCAGAAGCACCGTCAAGATTGTGAGATCGACAATCTCGTCGCATTGCGGGGATTGAAGGTGCGCAAACTTTAAAATCTTGAAGGTGGGACACAATCGAAATCACGGTTTTGGAGTAATCATACGTGGAGATCTGTATTGAATTGCGGGGTGAAAAGAAGATTGATCTCAAACCACCTTTGGCCGTGCCCGCAATCACATGGTCACATGACATCATCACCCAAGGTCACATCAACAGAGGATAGGGGAAGGAGATAGCGTTGATAGGCTCCACATTGGAGGTTACACATTGAAAAATAAAAAATCATCTGCATGTATAATCCTTCGACGCTGATCAAACATAATCTGATCAAAGGGTTGTTGTTTCATCTCATGATTTCTTGATCAGTTACGATTCACTCACCCTAACTAAATATTTTTTTCTGAGTGGTTGAATCATTATTCCTAAGTGTTGGAATCATGATTCCTGAGCGTTTTTTGAGATTCCCGACTTGAGCATTGGAGATGCAGAATGTAACAAATGATGAGAGAATGAATACAAGAAAAATGATGTGACAAAGAGAGGTTGTTGTTTCTCTTTAAAAAGTAGTTGAACTGTAATTAATGAATATCACAGCATGAACCGAGGGATAAAATGAAGAGATGAAGAACATAAGCTGGACAAAGAAGAAATGGTGAAAACAACAGACTGCAGGAGAACTTAAGCACAAGAAGGTGGAAGCAGGAAGACACTGATGCAGGCAGAGCAGAGCAGTGTAGTAGAACAATGATGAGACTGGTAAGCCATTGATAAATACTATATCACTGTAATACATTTCAGCAAGCAAAGATTTATATTTTAGGGTGGTAGGGTGGTGTTAGGGAGGACAGTTGTCCTCAGAGTTTCAAGTGGGTTATTGAAGATAGGGATGTGTAGCTTCCATCTGGTTGCAGCCAAAAAAACCAGGGTGGTAGGGTGGTGCAAGAGAGAACTGTTGTTCTCTATTATACAGGTTAGTGCCTGTGTGACAAGAAGTTGGTGCTTCCATCCAGTTGGTGCTGGAACACTCAGGTAGTTGGTGCTAGAGAAACCAGAGATTTGGTGCTCTCAACAAGTTGCATCTTGTAAAACAGATGTGGTAGCCTCACATTGAGTTGGTGTTCAAATATATATGATGTACATAACATAAAAATACGTCCTATCATTCAAACAAGAAGAGGTTTTCTCCCTTTATGGGTTTCCTCATGAATATTTGTCTCTGTGTATATCATATGTGTGATTGATATTTATTATTTATATTGTTCATGACTTTCATAATATTGATGATTACTTGGAGAACATAAATAATATTTCAATAGGCATAAAAAAATTTAAGCACAATAACAACTGATTCACCCCCCCCTCTCAGTTGTCTTAGTATTTCCAACAATTGGTATCAGAGCAGGTTCCTTTTAGCTAAAGGTAGATTAGTAAGATTAAACATGACAAGTCATGAAGGAATTTGAACCAATAATCCTCCTCTATTTGATGGAATGAATTTTTCTTTCTGGAAGGTTAGAATGAGAACATACATTATGGACTTAGGTGTTGATGTTTGGGATGTTATAGAGACTGGTTATACAAAACGTGTTATGACAGCTTCCAAAGATGATAAGTTAGAATTTAGATTCAATGCAAAGGCAATGAATTCTATCTTGAGTGGGCTTGCTGAAGCTGAATTTGTAAAGGTAATGCATCTTGATTCTACCAAAGTGATGTGGGATAAACTCATTAGCAGTTATGAAGGAAATGAGAAAGTAAAAGATGCCAAACTTCAGACATATAGATTGAAATTTGAACAAGTAAATATGAATGAGGAAGAAACAGTTAGTAAATATTTCTTAAGAGTTGAGGAGCTTGTGAATTCCATGAAGGGTCTTGGTGATAAGATTGAAGACACATCTTTAGTTCAAAAGATTTTAAGATCTCTACCTAATAGATTTAATCCAAAATTTTATGCAATAAAAGAACTGAATGATCTTAAGATTTTGTCTATTGATCAACTTCTAGGAACTCTAACTGCTTATGAAATGAGGATTAGTAAAGATAAACCTACCTCTAGAGAAGCATCATTTAAAGAAGATAAGAATGAGGATTCTGAGCCTGATGAAATTGAAGAAAAATTTGTGAGAAGACTAAAGAAAGGATCAGGCAAGTACCAAGGAAAGTTTCCCTTCAAATGTTTTAACTGTGGAAATATAGGTCACTTTTCATCTAAGTGTCCATACAAGAAGAAGGACCAAAACTATAAAGGTGAAGAGAATTACAAATCCAAGAGATTTGGTAAAAATAAAAGTTTATGTGTAAAGAATGATGACTCTTCAGGAGACATAGATAGTGATTCTTCTTGTGAATATAAGGTTAATGACTTTATGCTTATGGCCAAAGAGGATTATGATAATAAAGTCACAGGAAGTGATGTTGATGACGAAGAGGTTGTGGTTGATATGGAAGGTGAATTAATCAGTGTTTTGGAAGAAATTGACAAACTCAGATTTAATAAGAGAAAACAAAAACAATTATTGATGTAGTTTGAAAAGAATGGTAAAGAACCAAGTGAAGATTTTTTTTTTTAAAAGTAGAATTAGAAGAAGCAAAGAAAATAGAAGATATTATAAAACAACAACTAGCAGCGAAGAAGGTAAGATGTGAAGATCTGGAAGCTGAAGTAGCGACTGTCAGAAAAGATCTAGAGAAATTTCAGGCCTTATACCATCAGAATTTGACAAGCATTAAAGCCTCAAAAGGATTAGCCACAATTTTGAATCAAAAAAGGAATCCAAAGTTGAAAATTTGTTTGGATTATGAAGAAGGATCAAGTAGTGGTCATCCAAGCAACAAAGAATCCATCAAGTTTATCAAATCTACAATCATTGACAACAACCACTCTGCAGAAACAAAGGAAGATAATCAGCCGCCAAGGAGGAGTGAAAGAAAAAGTACCAGAATTGAATCTGTAGAACAAAGAAATAACAAAAACACACCCTCTTCTCAAAGAAATCATCAGCATGGAATAAATCGACCTGCTCAAAGAAGACAGCCATTTTCCAGGTACAAAGGATTTTTCTATAGATATTGTTTTTTTTGTTCTAACTTTGGTCACAAAGCTGTAAAATGTTCTTTAATATTTAGTTATGAGCAATCAAGACACTCAAGGAATAAATA
>SNQJ01S0022208.1:78299-110487 GCA_010110895.2 Picea sitchensis | reverse complement strand
TCCTACGTTCATTTGCCTCAGCGTCTCTGAGTCACCTCCATTCTCCATTTCTAGCAGCTCGCCATTTATGGTAGTGAAGGCTTCTTCTAACGAACAGGTTACTTTTTGAGCCTGTTCCTTACTCAAGGTAATATTATGTTCCCAATCTTTTAACAAAATATTACCTCTTGTTTGTTCTGCGATGGTGAGCCCTGAAGAATCTGTGGAAAACCTGTTGTTGGTAGCTATCACTCCCTCTTGAAAATCTCTCCAAGCAGCTTCAGATTTATTTTCTCTGGCGGTCAGATTCTCGGAAATCTGATACATCAACAAACAATCTTCTTGAATTACTCTAACCTTGCCCAGCAGATTCTGCTGTACAAAAGAGATACTACCTCTGGTATCAATCGCTCGAGATTTAAACCCCGTGACATCGATCATTTTGCTTTCAGCAACCTCTACTTGAGCCTGTAGCTCTGTGATCATATTTCTCTACTGATCAGCCTGCACCCGACCTTCTCGGATCACCGAATGTGCTTGTTCCATCTTGACTTTGAGCATTTCTATCTCATTTTTATCCGCAAATCTAGCCTGTTCCATATCTATGTTGGCCTGGCCTTTGGCATTTTCTGTGGCTGTAGCCAACCTGGCCTCGAGGGTCCTGATGAGGCGGTTTTTTCTTTTCAATTGGAGATTCATCTGCCCAACCGAGAATAGTTTTTCCAAAGCGTAGGCGCCCAGTGTTCCAGCGATTTCAGTAGCAAGCTGGTCACTTTTCTTTCTCTTTCCATTTGTCATGATTTTGTATTTTTTGACAATGGACTCTCCTTCTTGATAAAATTCTCGCTTCACTACAACTTTTCTCTTTTTGTCAAAAAAGAACTCATTAGGAGGGAGTTCCTCTGCCCTTATAGGTCTCAGTTCTTCACCAAATATCCATCCCTCGCTAACGTCTCCATGTGCCGACTGCAAGGTTGTGACAGAGGTGATGGGTTCCCCAATCTACTTCGCTGCCTTTCCTGGTGTGAAGAGTGAGTCCTGCTCGTTCGGAGGATCAGAGGTCATCGTCTTAGCCTCTGGATTCTGAGTTTATGGCGGGTCTGTGTTTCTTACTTCCACCTCTGGGCTATGTTCCTTGGGCGGATCTGTAGTCTCTAGATTCTGTTTGCTTGGAGGTTTTGGAGTTTTTTCCTCAACCTCCGAACTCTTTTTGCTTGGAGGCTCTGGAGTCTTTTCTTTTGTTTTGGGATTACTTGTTTCCTCCTCTTCTGGTCATTGTCCAGGGATAGATATTACCTCTGTAGAATCTTCAGCATTTTTATCCTTTGTCTCGGTAATGGCCAAACCTCCCAACACAGTGGCAAGAAATCTTCTCCTATGCTCTTGGAATCTCAACACAGCTGCTGCGTCTTTAGGTGCTAGCGATTGGATCCAGGCTAACACCTCTTCATAAGATTTCGCTCCTCGTAAAATGTCGTCCGAGGGGGAATTCTCATGTTCGAATCTCTTAAGCCCAACATGAGCCAGATGATTGCTCACAACGTTTTGTGGATCATGCTTTTAAATCTCAATGGAGGCCAGTTTTAGGTCCTCCAGGGAAACAACCTCGGCTTTGGCATGCCCAAAATCTAATAAAGAATATGAATTCATTCAAATGAAAAAAGATGGCCATACCTTCTTTGAATAGCCTTTGAGTTCCTTGCTCACGCCCCTGATTACTGTTTGCCATGCAACTTCACGACAAGCTAGTTTATCGGGAATGCACAAAGGTAGCGCATGAGGGGGAACAAAAGCCCTGAAAACTCTGATGTATGAGAACTCTGCTTCAACATACCAATCTGCGATGCCACTCAGACCTATTGAAACACTATCTGATATGCGAGGTGGCGGGTGGCCAAAAATATTGATGTGCAGGGGAACCATCACCCAATTGAAAATCTCATATGGGAATTTTCCAACTTTATTTTCCCATAACTTATCATGATATTCGTGTACTGGGTTTTCTTGGGTTGGAGTCCAAGCCCAATTCATCAAGGGGAAAGGTGTCATGGAACATATTGCATCCATGATATATGTCGACATGTAAAACGTTGAGGGTTTCCCACCTGCCTTTTTCTCCCGATACTCTATGATCCTGTTGGCCAAGCTATCTGAGAGCATCTTCGCCCAATTGAAAGAGCAACCTTCAGCGACACGAAATATGAGAGGCACCCAAGAAACATCGAAATGCGAGGTATCTTCTCGCCCAAATAAACGACATGTCATCATGGCCACATACTTGTATTGTCGCTCTAGCGAAGCAATTGAATACACACCCTTGTCATTCCCCATGAATGTCGCGGAGCGCGAAACCCAATCCTTTATCAAACCTGGCATAGTCTTGTCATATTCTATGCACTCCTTCTTTTTGAATTCTTCGAAGAAATCCGCACCGTATGTATATTCAGATGTGGAGGGCAGCTTATACATGCTTTGTAAATGCTCAGGCCGGAAAGTTCCGATAGTCACTCGCTGACTTTTCATAATTGTTCTGGTAGGCAGGTCCACATGATCCAAAGCCCAGCGGATCATGTCATAGTAAGGAAGCAACCGGGGCCTGGTTGCTACTCTGTGCATCCCTGACTAGACAACTATCTTACACTTAGTGTGTAAATCGTCTCTTTCGTTGCCGTTAGAATCATCTAAGTAATCAACTAATTCTGCCTACAGAGCATTGAACACATACGACTAGTCAGGAATCGATTCGACACTTCAGGGTGAAGTGTCAGAAACATTGTCTGAACTCTGGCTTGTAACTTCGACATTTGCCTTCGTCGCTCTCCGCGGAGCCATGACTGCTGCTTACTTTTTCTCTCTTCTGTGATAAACCTGCGTATACATACAGAAGTCAATCCAAATTCGAAAATGATGAGCTCTTCTTTCTTATGAAAAGAGTTTTCATTATAACAAAATGAGACTCCCGTATGTATTTGAAGCTTCTGTAATCTCCATAATAAGTATGTCCAATCGCAATTAACAACACATTGATTGCGTAAAAATTCGATCTACTTTATTCGTAGATTTACCCTAATCATCTATTAATGTCATCAATGTTTGGCGGCTTGCCAATCAGCCGGAGTATGAAAAGAAAAAAGTTTCCTCGGGAAATGTGTAAGCCTCGATGCGCGGGACCTATCTCGTTATAATTTGAATTATTCGAAATATAGCAACGTTAAAGATCTTTCTCGCTTTTCGCTGCATCGGAGATTTCCCTTTAACATTTTAAGTTTTCAACTTGCGAGACTGCGAGTACCGATTTTGATTTAAGAGATAATCGTGATTTAAAGCATGATTAATTTCCTAATCATTTTACTCGCGGTATCGCGACTCGGAATTTCGAAGATAAAATTTCGGGAGATTAGTATGCCGAGTGATGAAACTGCGAGAGATCGACGATTAAGACTCAATTAGGATTAAGAGAACTTGGATTAGGTGACTAATTAATCATACTATACTCGCATCATGGTTTCGTGAGTCGGAGTTTTAGAGATCATGATTTTCGACAAGATAGCGTTGAGTGGCGAGGCGCCGAGAACCATTTTAACCATATTTATCTTTTGCCTTTAATCTCTGACTAGGGTTACCTCACAAGTACCTCACGTTCTCGGTTCTCGGGACTGTGAAAAAGAAAAAATGGGTTTGATGAGCGTCGAGGCGCAAAACTCTGACAACATCAAATCAAAAGTTAAACGATTTTACCCTAGTTAGTACTTTGGGTGGAAAATAAAAGCGACTTCGCCGTTTCGTGACTCGAGACGTTCGAACTCAAGGATTCAAAGTATATGACTTGCGATATCCTGAAATAAAACAAAAGAGAAAACATACTCGCGAAAAATGGATCTTTTTTGAAAGTGAAAGAAGCGTTGCTATCCTGGCGACAAGGTTTCAGAGTTTTAAGATTTCTGAAGAAAAAAGAAAAACAAACTTTAGACCTCAAGTATCAAAAAATTGAAAAATCGCGCGAGGTGAAAAGCAAGGGTGGCTCCAACAGATACCTCTAAGTCAATATGAATTAGTGTCTTTTCTTCCTCCATTAATTTTTTTTTTGGGAACTCTAAGGCTCCCATCTCTATCTTCATTACATGTCTTTCTATGGATACAATAAAGTCATTGAATTCACCTTAGTGTTGAGTCTCCATTTTGACACTTCTATTATCATATATTATCCTCTATCTGAGTCTATTTTACCTATGATTTGTGTATATGATTCACCATTTCCTCCACAAACCTACTCTGTGACCTTGTCCATGTGCATAGAGAGGTAACCTATGTTAAAGCATGATTTGTTTGATTTTCTTGATTAAATTGGATTAAATGGTTGATTATTTATGCTCCTAATTACTTTGACTCTTAGTTAAGAATCTTCACCCGGTACACCATTGATCTGGTACTCCAACAATAGTGTGATCAAATACTCAGCTAGATCCATTACTCCACTGATCCAGTACTCCACTGGAATCGGTACCCTACCTAATCCGGTAGCGAGGTTCCTCCTAATCCAGTACTCTTCTCTCATTCAGTACTACCATTTCAATGCCTATTCTGGTACCATCACAATGCTTCTTCCGGTACTACCCATTCAATTCCTATTCAGGTACCAACACAACATTTCATCGGGTACCACCACCTCAGCGGCTCATCTGGTACCACCAGCCTCACGCCTATTCCGGTACTGCCTTTGCACTGGTTTGGTACCTGTAGTCATGAATGTATCCATCTGGTACTAAACCCCTGTCTACAAGATTTACATGTTGAACGAGTATGCTGGTGGTGATTCCAAGAAGTCAATTGGATAGAAGTATCTTGAGGTAGTTTTGGAGATCACGATAGACTTCATCAATCATGCACTTTGTGTCATGAGGATGAAGTCCATTCCTAGAGATATGATATGGATTACCAATTGTAATATTTTGAAATCATTTGATAATTATCTTCATACCTCAGTAATAACAACTCATCTTATTTAAAAGGGATGTTATGTAGATGATAGGAAGTAAGTAGCATGTAGAGAATGATACATAGTGTCATGCTGAACAAAATATTGAACTGTTGATTCAATTGAGTTGTTGATTCAATCGATCAATTGAAGTAATACAAATGATATTTTGTGCAACTCATGAGCATGAATAAAGTGTTTTAGTCTGCAATTTCTTTAGAGGTACCTTATAGGTTCAGCAAGGACCCACCGCCCCAACCAAGGTAAACCTCCCTGTACATGTCTTTGTGTGTGTTTTAAGTCAATTGTGTGAGTGTGGACATGTAATAGTTGTGTTGTAAATGGTTTTAAATGCATTTTAAGTACAATACAGATTTATTTCATTTTGAATCAGTGTGAGTAAATAGTTTTACCTTGAACATAGTATATAGTTCCATTTCCATTTCTACAAATTGATATTTAATTGATAAGATTTTGATATATGTGTGGGATTGTTAAGTAATTAATTGCTATTGTTTTGAATTTATGATTGTGGTGTTCTTAGTAGGTACAAGAACCATAAGACTTCATCCCTCACCTTGATGCTCCATGTAATGAAGTCTTTCAATTATATTGATTGCTTCCTGTATTAAAGAAGGTTTGATTGGAATTAATAGAGTTATGATTGATTTATTTCTAAGAGTGAATAAAGTGGATTGTTGATTACTATTTTAATTTCTACAGGGAACAAGATATGAGTTCATATCTTCATTTCATGAGCCTGTAATGAACAAACATGTCATATAAGAAAGAACCTTTTCAATCGAGTGCTTGTTTGAGAGTTTTTTCATAAGTTTTATCTTCGGAGTTTCAAGTTTTGTGAAGCATTCAGATATTCTAAAACAAAGTGTTATGTTATTAATTATTTCCTTATTTAGTTAGATACAACAGACATAGATAGGTTACCTGTTTTCGACACATATAGTGTAACAAATATTTTAATTACGAATCCTAGATTGACATATAAATGAGGGAAATATACTAAGCATATATATACACCAACACTTTGGTGTCATTGTCGGGGAGTTCTAAACGATAATAGGTAGAATTTTGAGTTTGATTGGTTTTATGAGTTTGGATTGGATTTAAGGACAACCTGAGGGTGGAGAGAAGATGGTAAGACACGAGGTAAGAACCTGCACATCCACTTTGGTTGATCTAAAAATGAAGAAGACTTGAAAAAACTTGAATAATTATTGCAAGTGAAATGTTATGTGTTTAAAGCAACAATATTAGTTTGCAACACATAAATTAAGGATTACTTATGCAAAATACACATAGACAGCAGCATAATCATTGAACATAAACACATATGCACAGCAATTGATAAAGGAGTTCACCCCTCTCTTGGGATACATCTCCTGGTCCAGCTTCCAATGGATCATTATTATTAATTTCTCAAAAGTCCTCAAAAACATGTCTTACAATGCTCAAACTGACAAACTGACTGCTCCAATGGCTTCCCAGCGTCCCAAAACACCTGTCTAGGCTCTTTCGGCACCTCAATCGGTCGAAAAATGAAGAAGTTAGGCCTCCTGGAAGTCTCCCTCTTCAAGCTTCCTATCTCTGGTTCTACAATTCACACCCTCCTTGAACAAACCTGGCTCACACGCTCTTTTAAGCGTAAAAACCCAGTCCTGTACGCAACCGCGCACCGGTGCAAACCGTAGGATGGTTAAGGGCGCGCCAGCCCCTAACCGTCCTGACACCTGGGCATATGGAACGTGGAACCTCAGGCTTAGGCAAACGAGTGGTTAACAGTTACAACCGTTGGAACTTCCCCACTCCGGTCGTGGTCATATGGAATACCCCATATGACCAAACTCCATATACCTCTATGCTCATATGAAACGTGGTCATGTAGAACCGCGCACATTTTGTTTGGAAGCAAGTGTGAAATTCCCGCGCGCGTTTACCAAAAGTATGGTCATATACAATGTTAATAAGACCGCGGGTCGGGGCTTAGCCCCTTCCCGACCCCCGCCCATTTATACATTGAAACAACTTTTTAAACATTATGTTTGATTACATATCAAGTCACATGGTATGGCGCATTGGTTGGAGGGTTATATGAAAACGTTATATGGTGGGGGGAGGTCCGGGGGTCGAACCTCATGGACTCCCAATAATTTTTACATACAACTATCATAAACCAACCGACGAGGGACACGTGGCGCCCATGGATTGGGCCATGTGCCCTCATATTATTTGTTGTCAACAAGACACGTGTCAACACCCAATTTTCCAGCAACCATCCAATAAAAAACTTCCACGTCATCACTGTACGGCCTGTACGGTCCTGCCATGTCACCGTACGAACTGTACAGACTGTACGGACAGGTACAATCAGCATCCAAAATTTTTGCCTGTTTGGCTTGGCAGACAGATCGCGATATCTCCTCCATACAGACTCCATTTGAGAAAGTAAATATACCGTTGGAATCAGGAAGACGAGACAGACGCAATGACACTCGTTTCATCACATTCTGAGCACTTTGAAAATTGAGCAAAATTTGATCCCCTGATCACACCTTATTATTTGTTGTCAACAAGACACATGTCAACACCATATTTTCCAGCGATAAACTATCCAATAAAACTTCCACGCCATCATCGCATCTACCGGTGATCTACCCCGCCATGTCACCGCACGAACCTGCATTGCACCGTGACGTGGACAAGTACAGTCAGCATTCAAAAATTTTACGTGTTTGGCTTGGCGATCAGATCGCCATATCTCCTCCATACAGACTCCATTTGAGAAAGTAAATATACCAAGAATCAGAAGTAGACAGACTTAAATGACACTCGCTTTCATCACATTCCGAATTGAAAATTGAGCAAAATTTGATCCCCGATCACACCTCCCCATTGGGAAGATTTTGGACCTCCAAAAAAGACTATCTCATTTATATGAAGATGAGGGTATAGGTCTCTCACCCTTCCAACCTCAATCCACTTGGCTTGCTTGAATTCGGCCCCTTTAAGACCAACTCAAATACTCCACATTTCCTCACAGTTTCGTGATTCTCCGTACAAGTATGGTGTCTTCCTCCAGCTCAAGTAGATAATTCCTGAGAAAATCATCTATGGAAGGAATCGAACATGCCTCCTTGATCATCAATCAATGGAGGCTGATACAAATTCAAATTCTCAACAATAACAACCGACACATCCCAGACATATGGAGGGCAAATCTAAACTAAAGCATTATTACCAATCTTGTCTAATAACTTTGAAGGACCATATTGAATTGGTTTCAACCTTTTACCTCTCCCAGTTCTTCCCACGTTGATGTAAAGCCACACTCATCACCAAATTCGAAACTATGATCAACACAATTCTTTTCATGTCTCGGGCTTTGTACTTGGTTCCCACTCTTTTCCAATCGCTTGCACCTCGATGTATCGATCAATTTGTTCAATGAACTTCTCTCACCATCAATATCATATTGCCCATCAACAACAATAATCTTTCCCTAAAGATGAAACTTAAAGGCCATTTGGGCAAATAGCCAAAACATGCCCTTCAAAATGGCGCACGCTGAGCTTCAAGAGTGCTTTAGCTCGACAGGTAATGTGCGATGTTGGAACGTAGGTGCAAATGTTCATCCCAGCGGATGCTTAATGCATAAGCACAAAGAAGATGTAACACTGTACGATTCACCACCTTTGTCCTAATTCATCTGTCTGGATGAAAAGATGTGCTCTTTTTTCAACTTCTGGTGTCCATGAGTGCCCACAAACTCACCCAAAAACTTCCAACAAATCGGTAATCCCGAGCAAAATAATGGACTTGGGTAAACTAAAATGCAACCTAAACATTTCAAAGAACAACTGCGGCTGCTTGTTCTTGGGCCAGGCATTTGTTTATTACAAGGCATCAAAATACACATCTTACTAAAATGATCAACCACAACATAAAGATAATCATGACTCCTTTCTACATAGGTAAACTACCAACAAAAATCCATGGGAACACTTTCCCAAGGTCGAAGGAACCGGAAGTGGGGTGTACAAACCCAACTTTCGATTACTAGGTTTACTTGTAGCACATTAATGAACATCCCCGAATATATCGCGAAACACTTTCATTCATCTTAGAGCCAAGAGCAGATCTTTGCAATTTTCCATCAGTTTCTCGCTTTCTACACCAAAATGAACATCAATAAGAGAAGAATGCACTTCTTATGATGTTGATTCTTTTCTCCTATGGAATACACAACTTGCCAAGATGATACAAGAGATTATTATGCAAATGAGGAATCCAATTCTTCATCATGGTTAGAGGGGCACAAAGTCTCATACACTTCCCTAAAGTCAACATCTAAAGCATATTGTCTCCATTATAACTTACAGGTAGGACTCTTTCAGAGAATAATCAAGTACTAAAATAGGCCCTGGAAAGCACATTAGCTTAATTTGTTAAAATGCCCTTCTTATACCTCGGAGCAACCAAATGAACCGTTGAAGAAAACCCATCCATCTAAAGTGCCTAGCTTGGTGTAGCTTTGACTGCGGATTGTGAAATATTGCAAAGGTTGATGATCCGTGTGAATACGGTTTCTTTTCCCAACAAATAATGCCACATTTCTAACACTTTGTCCAATGCATATAATTTTTATCGCGCAGGATAATTAATCACGCACCATTAAACGCCTCTGTATCGAAAAAAATTGGCTTACCATATCAGAAAAGCAAACTGCTCCCTATCGTGATAATTACTTGCATCTCACCGATTTCAAAAGGTTGTCTTAGATTTTGAAGTGCAAGAACTGGCGCTGAGCTGATATTTTCTTTCAAAGTATTAAAAGCCTTTTGTTGTTTGCCTCCTCATTGGAAAACTTGTTGGACACTTGTCACAACATGTAGTGGAGCCTAATGGACTAAAAGTTAGCAATAAACTTTCCAATATTGGGCTGCTCCCAAAACTCTTACCTCTCATTACATTGTCAGTCTCCTGGACCATTCAAAATAACTTTAACTTTATAAGGATCAATTTTTTAATTCACCTCCACCAACAATATGGCTCTATTCAATATGTTAAGTTTGCCAAATTCACATTTGGACAACTTCAAAAACAATTGTTCTTCCTCAAACATCCAAAACTTTTTTCACATGTTCAATATGCTCTTCAATTTAGATTTATCAAAATCAAAATATCATCTTAAGTAGACAATAACAAAATCATCCGTAAAAGGCACCAAGACATCATTCATAACCGCATGAAAGTAGCAAATGCATTAGAAAGTCCAAAAGGCATTACCATCCATTCAAACAAACCTTGCTTAGTCTTAAAATTTGTCTTCCAAGAATTGATGATTTTATTGATCAATTAAAAGATGATAACCACTCCTTAAATCTAAATTAATGAAATATTTTGCATCTTTTTAATTGATCGCAATCATCAATTTGGAAGAGGATAGCGATTTTTAACTGCTATTTTGTTCAAAGCCCCGAATCAACACACATTCGCTTATGTTCCATCCTTCTTTGGAACTAACGCAATTGAGATCCACATGGCAAAGAACTTGCACAATTACCCCTTTGTCTAACCACTGAATTTTTTTTAATCTCAACATTTTCCATAATCGACATTCTATACATACCAATATTTGGAAGTGGACAATCTTGTTGTAACTCAATTTCATGTTGAATTCCTCAAGGCAACCCCTAAGGGTTCTTTAAACATGTCATCATACTCCATTAACAACTTCAAATAGATTTGATTTTAACTTAGTATCATTAAACTTGAAATGCTTCGGGCCTCAATATCATTTTTAGGTTTGATCATTAAGAGAAATTTTACTTGCATTAATCTCAACCTCTCTTCATTTGTCCCTCGTGACAATGACTGGGCAAATTCATCTTCTTAGTGTGAGCTCAAACAACATACTCAACCCCATCTTTAAACAAAATGGATTATTCTCCTAATTATAGAAAATAGCTTTCCTATCATAACAAATAAGGACTTCCCAAAACAATGCCACATATATCCAACTAATCACATCCAACTCTACTTCATCAAAAATTGGCAAGAGGAAACCTAAGTTTACACTTCCGTTACTTGTAACTTAGCATTATCACATAATTCAACTAAGAGGGTAAGTATTTAGGATGTGGACTTGTTTCCAACCTAAGTTTCTTAACAATCTCTTCAAAAATAAGATACTTGTTTGCAACTCGAATCAAACAACGGTCTATCTTTAGTATGTTTTGAAACAACCCTATAATATGAAAAAGTTTCAATTCTCATTTTCTCCTGCTGAGTTACATTGACATTTGCATTACTTGAAGAGCTAGTAATTTGCAACACAATTGCCTGTAACCCATGGTCAGTGGATCTTCTGCCTCATCACCAAAATCCAACTCCAAATCTTGTAAAACAAATAAATGGGGCCTTTCAACTTCCCTTTGTTTTTGTTGCCAAACTTCTTGGTCTCTTTCCAGATGAAGCTTCCAACAATGGTCTTCTATCATGGCCATCCTTGAACAATGTTTACATGTGAATCCTTCTCCCTCTTTCCATCTAAAGCATTCTTCCTGCCATTGCCTGAATTTCTTCTTCCCTTTGTCATCTCCTGGTTGTATGTCTTCTGAAACCTTCATGAAAATCGTTCTTTCCCCTTGCTTCCAAAATGAGAGTAGCCTCAGACACAAACTTCATCTAGATTCGTGGATTAAACATAAGTATAGGTGCATGCCTCAAATAACTGTGCAAAGAACCAATATATTTGAGCAATGTTTCCCATGAAGACAAATCAACTCCCAAAACCAAAGCTCTTCCTAAATCTCGAGTAAAACTTTGTACATTCTATCCTTTAGGCCTGCCTAAAATTCTCACGGCATTCCATGGTTGCCTTTGTTTATAAGCCAATGGATAAAATTGTTTTTAATTCCTATATTGAAATCATTCCAAGAAAGCAAAATTTTCCATTCTTTTTCATTTCCTCCTCGCGGTCTTAGATTCCACCCAAATAAGTGTTGAACCATCTAACTTAATGAAGAATCAATTTTTGGTTTCACTATCTTGAATATTTTGTATTTTAGAATAGACTTCAATTTGACGCATCCAGCTTATCTAACTTTTCAAGATTAACTTCTCCATTATAAAGTGGAAACTCAAATTTTATATCAAGCTTTAATGAAGGAATTTCATGCGAAGGCATTTTACCATGCCCATTCGGAAGATGTTTTGAACTGGTAGAAGAAGAAAGAAGAAGAAGAAGAAGATGATGGAGGAGAGGATGGTGGAGAGTACCCATTCCCCATCTTTGCCTCGAGTCTTGTCACCACCACTTCCCTTATGCATTGAAGGGTTAGAGCCTTTACCCTGAGACATCATGTTTGCCTCCATCATGACCTTCATCATATCTCTAAACTATATGATAGTTTTTCCGGGCCTCACCTCGAACATCGCTCATGGTCTTCCTCGTGATGAGCCATGCTTTGGTGAATTTCCCGCAACTTGCGTGAATGAAATTAGCTGGTTTCCCTTATCGAGTTAAGAACTTGGCTCCACAAGTTGACCTTCTCCTCTCAGGAGTTTCCAACCTTGTGAGCATCAAAAAAACTTGGGTAAACAATCAAGTCTTCAAACCAAAGGTTCGAGCACCAACTTGATCTAAAATGAAGAAGACTTGAAAACTGAATAATTATTGCAAGGAAATGTTATGTGTTTAAAGAACAGGATCGCTTGCAAACACATAAATTAAGGATTACTTGTATAAAATACACATAGATGTTATATAATCATTGGAACATAAAACACATATGCACAAATAATCTGATAAAGGAGTTCACCCCTCCTCTTTGGGCCATCTCTTGGTACAGCCTTCCAATTGATCAAGCATATTAATTGCTCAAAAGTGCTCAAAAACATGTCTTACAATGCTCAAACCGACAAACCGACCGGCCCAATGGCTTCCCAAGATCCCAAAAACACTGTCTGGCTCTTTCGACACCTCAATCGTCAAAAAACGAAGAAGTTAGAATTCCTAGAAGTCTCCCTTCAAGCTTGTCGGCCTCGGTTCTACACCCGGCACCCTCCTTGAACAAACTCCTCGGCTCAATACTAATTCTTTAAGTATAAAAGCCCACCTGTGATGCAACCGCCAAGACCGGTAAACCGTAGGATGCTAGGGCTACTAAAATTTCTTAACCACCAAGACTGGGCATATGGCACATGGAACCTCTGGCTTAGTAACGAAAGTGGTTAATTACAAACTGTGCTAACTCCTCCGCTCCGGTCATGGTCATATGGAATACCCCATATGAACGAACTCCATATACCTCCGCGCTCATATGAAACGTGATCATGTAGAACTGCGCGCATTCCGTTTGGAACCAAGTGTGAACTTCCCGCACGCGTTTACCAAAAGTATGGTCATATACAATGTTAATAATACTGTTGGCTCTGGGCTTAGCCCCAATTCTAATTCCCCATTTATACATTGAAACAACTTTTTAAACATTATGTTTGATTACATATCAAGTCACATGGTATGGCGCATTGGTCGGAGGGTTATATGAAAACGTTATATGGTGGGGGGAGGTCCGGGGGTCGAACCCCACGGACTCCCAATAATTTTTACATACAACTATCATAAACCAACCGACGAGGGACACGTGGCGCCCATGGATTGGGCCACGTGCCCTCATATTATTTGTTGTCAACTAGACACGTGTTAACACCCAATTTGCCAACAACCATCCAATAAAAAACTGCCACGTCATCACCATACGGCCTGTACGGTCCTACCACATCACCGTACGAACTGTACGGACTGTACGGACAGGTACAGTCAG
Source organism: Picea sitchensis (assembly GCA_010110895.2). NCBI lineage: Eukaryota > Viridiplantae > Streptophyta > Pinopsida > Pinales > Pinaceae > Picea > Picea sitchensis. Next base: position 96,687 of record SNQJ01S0022208.1, on the reverse strand, counting down.
CATCCAAAAATTTTGCCTGTTTGGCTTGGTGGACAGATCGCGATATCTCCTCCATACGGACTCCGTTTGAGAAAGTAAATATATCGCCAGAATCAGGAAGATGAGATAGATGCAATGACACTGTTTTCATCGCATTCTGAGCACTTTGAAAATTGAGCAAAATTTGATCCCCTGATCATTGGTGGGGTTGCTCCAAACTTTTGTCCTCTTACCTTTTGTAGTTAAAATTTTGTGTTTCCTTAGTATTACAATTTACGCTTTTTATCAGTGGGTATAGGGATAACAAAGGTAGATTTATTTCTTCCAAAATTCTAGAAAAATTAGAAAAACAAACAACAAGCGTTGCCCCCCCCCGCACACACAAACTAATTAAGATAAAATCCGTGCAGGAACAATTCTCAGAGGAAACAGATCAAAGGAGGCAATTGAAACAATAGCCAAAGGCACTAAATCTGAATCCACTGTTCATATTGAAAGAATAATACAACAAGCAAGAGGGGAAGCACTAGCGACTTCATCAGAAGGAGGAGCTAGAAAAGAGACAGAGGTAGTGATAGAGGAAGCGCCATCTTCCATTGGGAAAACACACAAGGTATTGGAATAGTTAGATATATAAAACAACCCATTGGTTGAACCATCACTTAGTGGGGAGACATCACCAACACCTTACAAAGTGTTATTTGGAGACATGGCTGATGAAGAAGGAAATGCAAACAACGAAACAAAGACATTAATATTCCCAATATTAGACATCGCAAGAGACGTTGCTATGAATAATATTCCATTGTCCTCACTACCTCACTTCCATGGTATGTCAATAAAAGATCCTAATTCATTTTTGTTTGAATTTGATATACTATGTAGAAGTTATAATTACACTGATAATGCACAAATACTAAAACTCTTTCCAACCACACTAAAAGACTTAGCATTAAGGTGGTTTATAAGCCTAGGAAAACACACTATCTTATCTTGGGATGGTATGATGGAGACTTTCCTTGAGAAATATCAATATTATAGTAGACCTAGGGATGCTAGGAATGACATATTTAAAATGCGCCAATCCGAGGAAGAAAGTTTGGAAGATTACCTAGAAAGGTTCCTATACAACTACCAAAAGACAAAGAAATTTTCCTTAGACACAACCACATTTAGGATTATCTTCCTAAAAGTCATGAGGGATGACTGCATTAAAGTACTAAACCTCATGAGTTCCATAGATGTGTACCAAAATCCATTTGCAGGCATTGCAGAGTATTGTAAAAGATACTCCCACAGTCAAGCCAAACCAACAAAAAGTGTAAGGGATCCTATAAACAGAATTACTAAACCCACACTAGGAGGTGTTACTAGGATAGAATTGGAGAATCTACTAGAAAAATTCAAAAAAATCATCCTAAAAACCATCAACTCCCAAATTGATACCATTAAAATTAAAAGAAAACGAGAAGACGAAAATGTTACTTTAGCAATTTTATGTCCTCGGTGTAGGAAAAGGCATCCTGAAAAGGAATGTCCCATTAATGTTATCAAAATCTATGGACTCCATATATAATATCACCCTACCAATGGCTTCCCCTCTTTACCTAGACTAAAAGAAATTTTCAAGGGAGGGGGAGAACCTCAGGAAACATCATATCCCCTTAAGAGGGCATGGAGACAACAAAATCCCAATATGTTTGTAGACCCTTCCACAGAATATTCACAACAGAAATGGGTACCTCCAATGTCTTATCTAGGGATGATTTTAAGGATGGAAATTTATTTTAAAATATAGAAAACTTGGTGAATCTTACAAATCCTTTATATACCAACTATAAATGTTTGGTGAACGTTTTGTGAAAATTTTCAAATTTCTAAGGATTTTATATAGTTTATCTAAAATTTTGACGATTTTTAAGGAAAAATGATTTTGTCCTTTATAATTTGGGTGAATCATTTTTAGAATAGCGAATATATTTTGGGGAAAAACCATGGAAAATTAACCCATGAACGAAATTTAGCCCCTAAAATCAACCTCAGTCTTATCCTTAATGATCACCTCAACAACAACAAATCTGACCTTGGAAACATGGATGAAGAGGGCATGCATATGGGAATGTTACCTTTCAGCCAACAAACCTTCCCACCTATCCACAATACCCTTCCAATATTTCTCAGTTTCTACCAGGATTTAATCCCCCTTCTCTTCCTCCACCTCCACAACTACAACAACAATTTGCACTGCCTATGAACCCAAATATGCAACAACAAATGCAAGTTGAACCTATCCCAAACCCTCCTTGACCTACCCCTATTCCTGCACAACCCATTCCTAATCCAAATAATATACCTACAGAGCCTGTACAAAATATTGAAGTACAAACCTTCCCCACTTATGTGATAACTCCTGCTTCATTTAATGGAATTGAATTAAGATCAGTGAAGGTTCTGAATAAACCAAATTCTACTGTGGTTATTCAAGAAGAAGAACCAGTAGATAATCAATCAATTCAAGAAGGAGAACAAATAGATAATCAAGCAGTTCAAGAAGAAGAACAAATGGATAACCTATTAGATGAAGAAAGAAACACCCCTGTACAACAAGAAATTCCTCCTTAGACTTCTCACCCACAGAAATGCCTCAGAAAACTAATCCTCCTTCTTATCCAGAAAAGTTGCTTGTGAAGCAATTTAAGGTACCTATTTATGCTAATATTGTAAGGGATATTTGCATCAAGGATATACCTATTTATTGACATCATCCCCTACTTCATCCCATCAAGGATATACCTATTTATGCTAATATTGTAAGGTATCTTTGCATTAAAAATCTAGGGAGGAAGAGGAAGGAGCCTTCTGTTATACCGGTGGTTGGACAATTATCATAATTTATATAAAAAATTCCATCCAAGTATAATGATCCAAGAAATCCAGTGGTAACCATATATATTAACGGTGCTTCTTTACCAAACACACTTATTGATCTAGGAGCAAAAATACATGTTATGGAGGTTAACACCATGAAAACACTGCAACTAAATCACCTAAGACCAACACAAACTTTGTTGGAATTACCAAAAAAATTAGTCATCGGCCCAACATGAAGTCTAGATGATATAACAATTACCTTGGCCTCTTGGGAGTACCATGTGGATTTCTTAGTGATTCGCCTCAAATCATCCAAACTAGGACATCCAGTAGTGCTTGGTCGACCTTGGTTGGCCATTGCTTATGCATTTATTAGTTGTCGGTCTTAAGAGATGACAATTTCCAATGGCACCCAAAGTCGAAAACTTATCCTCTTTTCTCCTGCCCAACCAACCACTGAATTTCCTCTTTGGTTGGAGAATCCCTATGGAGAGGAGGACTATACTCATCTCTTGTTGAAACTCGAACAAGTAAAAGGAGTTCAAGAACAAATTGAAGAACAAATATTAAGCCTATTTTTGGCTAATACATAATGCATTGAATACCCTCATTCGTTTCCTGAATACACGCATATCTTCAGCTCCGAATTCCATGAAATTTGTTACCCCTCCACCTCTACAGTATCCATTGTTTCACATGTAGATGAAGGGAAAAAATTAGTTGTCCAGGATGTTGAAATCATCCCTGGAAAATACTTGTACATCAATGCTAGTTTAGAAATAGATCAACAACAAAAATTGATTCAAATGATTTAAGGGAAATTTGGTGCTTTTGCATGGGATTACTCTGACATGAAAGGGATCCACCCATACAATTGTATGCATCATATTTACACTAATGACCAAATTAGGCATGTTATGCAACCTCAAATAAGAATGAATCCAGCCTTAAAAGACATAGTGAAATACGAACTCCAGAAACTCCTACATGTCTATTTCATTTACCCTATATTAGATAGAAAGTGGGTATCCCCATTAGTTATTGTTCCTAATAAAAATGGTAAATGGAGGATTTTTGTGGACTTTCGAGAATTGAACGAGGCTACCTACAGAGATTAATTTCCTTTTCCTTTCATAGACCAGGTCTTGGACACTTTGTCTGGGAAGAGGTATTTTTCTTTCTTGGATAGGTATAGTGGTTACAATTAGATCCAAATTTCACCAGAAGATCAAGACAAAACCACATTTACTTTCCCATGGGGTACCTATGCCTATATGGTTCTTTGTTTTGGTATTTGTAGTGCTCATGCTTCCTTTCAAAGGGTTGTCTTGGCCATTTTCTCTAATTTGACCCATGACTGTGTAGAAGCCTACAGGGATGACTTCACAGTATATGAGGATGATTTCTAGCAGACATTTGACAATTTGGAGAAAGTACTGATTAGGTGTAAAGAAACCAACCTTTCACTTAGTCATGAAAAATATAGAATGATGCTCACTGAAGCAATTATTTTAGGTCATCACATCTCCAGTACTGGAATACGAGTAGACCCTTCCGAGATTGACATCATTTCCCAAATCAAAATCCCTAGCTCACATAAATAAGTCAAAATCTTTTTAGGGCATGCTGGTTATTATATGAGGTTTATTCAAAATTTTACAAATCTAGTTTCCCCATGGTTTAAACTGTTAGCAAAAGAGGTTGAATTTTGTTGGAATGAACAATGTCAAATATCCTTTAAAATTTAAAAAACAAAGATTTCAAGTGACCCTTTTTTGAGAGGACCAAACTAGTCTCTTCCTTTTCATATCTGCACGAATGCCTCAGATATAGATTTGGGGGTTGTTTTAGGTTAAAAAGAAGGCCAGATTCCATATGTTATCTACTTTGTCAACAAGAATATTTCACTTGTTGAAGTAAATTACACTATCACTGAAAAATAATTCTTGTCTGTAGTACATGCCATTAACAAGTTCAGACACTACATAATAGGGTATGGCGTTTTTGTACATACTGACCGTTCAACCATCATATTTTTTATGAACAAAATTGTTACAAATGCTAGAGAGACTAGATGGTTGTTATTACCACAAGAATTCAATATCACCATTATTGATAGGCATGGAAAAGATAATTTAGTTGATGATTGCTTGTCTAGACACATTCATACATCTGATAATACTCTAGTAGATGACGAATTTCCAGATAAGAATCTATTTTCTATTTCTACTTACATTCCTTGGTATGTATATGTAGCCAACTATATTGTAACATGAAATCTACCTCAAAATCTATCCTCCTGAGAAAAGAAAAGAATTATCCAGCTAAGTGCCAATTACATGTGGCATGATGATTGTTTATACCATACTGGGCCTGATTTGTTGATCAGAAGGTGTGTCCGGGAGGATGAGATGCATGATATCTTCAAAGCCTATCATGATAGTCCATGTGGAGGCCATTTTGCTAATAAAGGGACAACATACAATATTTTACAGTCCATCTACTATTGGCCAACTATTTTCAAGGATGCAAAGAAGTATATGGCCAGCTATGATGATTGTCAAAGGATGGGAAAACCTAGTGCATTTGATGAGATGCCCCTCCAATATCAGGTAGTAATTGAACCTTTTAAAAAATGGGCTATGGATTTTGTAGGACAAATTAACCCTATGTATTGAAGGAAGAAGTACATCTTGGTCTACACATATTATGTAACTAAATGGGTCGAAGATAAAGCTCTATATTCTGCTAATGAACAATCTGTTGTAGACTTTTTCTTTAAAGAGATCTTTACTCACTTCGATGTACCTCAAGAAATAGTAACTGAACAAGGAAACCAATTCACCTCCAATTTGGTCAAATATATTACTGAACAGTATAGAATCAAACATAGAAAATCTTCATTGTATCACCCTCAAGAAAATAGGAAGGTAGAATCAACTAACAAGGTGATAGGGGCTATTCTTACCAAGACTGTTCAGCTGCATCAAAAAGACTAGGTTGATAGATTTCCTGAGGCCTTATGGGCATACAGGACAGCTTGGAGAAACACAATAGGGCATTCACCTTCTGAGTTGGTATATGGGAAGCAGGTGTTGCTTCCCATAGAATTTCAAGTGAAAACCTTCAGGACTGCCATACAGCTAGGGATGGATCTAGATGAGGCTAAAACATAGAGGCTATTATAGTTGAATGAGATTGATGAGATCAGAAAAAATTCTCTTCAAAGGACCACCCATATACAATAACAAAGGACTAAATGGAATGACAAGTACATCAAGAATAAGTATTTTCAGTCAGGGGATTGGGCCCTCCTATATGATAGTAGGTTCAATAATTGTAAAGGTAAATTTTCTACTAGATGGTTGGGACCCTATGAAGTTGATATAGTTTATGACAACAATTCAATAAAGATAAAGAATATTTATGAGAATCATAATTCCTTTGTCGTGAATGGACATCGATTGAAGGTTTATCATAAGCCTCTATCCAAAGAGGATTTTTTTTGAGATGTTCTTCATAATTCCAAAATGCAACTGGCAAGAAAGGGGGTTTCTCCTCCTGTTGATCCACCATAGTAAGTTTGACTGTGTGAATTAATTTGGCTCTTTACATATTTGTAAATAGTTGTGTCATTAGATAGGAATTTTGGTGTTACTAACAAAAACAAAAAGTTGATTGTGTTCTCATGTAGATAAATGAATAAGGAGGACATTTTCCAGGTGTAAGTCTACCCTTTTATCCAACCTTGGTAGATCATTTGGAGTTTTCTTTAAGTTTTTGGTAATCCTAAAAGTTTAAAACACCGGTGAGAAAGAACTGGCCCGGGCTCGAGAAAAATCCTTGGGATAGTAGATGTAGTTTTCTTTAAGTTTTCCATACTCCTAAAAATTTAAAATACCGGTGAGCATGAACTGAATGGGCTCGAGAAACATCCATGGGATAGTAGATGGAGTTTTCTTTAAGCTTTTCAGATTCCTTAAAACTGAAAACACTGGTTGGCATTAACTAATCTGAGCTCAAGAAAAATCCACAAAAAGGTAGTAGCTAGGATTATTATTTTTATAATAAAAAGGGAGTGGCAACAAGAGCAGTGATCAACTTGGTTACAAAAGAGGAGGATTCTAAATCTCAACATGTGTTAATCCAACTATAGAGTGTCATCTTGTTACAAAGATTGGAGCCTAGTCATTGAATTCTTTTGCCTTATTATCTGATACTTCCATTGCAAATTCAGAGTTCCTATATCAAGTGTTGGTATTTGTTTCACCTACATGGTCTTTCAGCAGAATCAAATCACAGGTCCTCTTTCATACCATCAGAAAAGACCAACAATTTCTACAAAGGGTAGCCTACCGAGTTCCAATCTACAAAACACTACCAACAGGTACCTTGCCCAATTTCCCTTGAGTACCAGAAGAGCATTTTGTGATGATCCGATACCGGATAACATATCTACGTTCATACAATACTGTGGGAGAAGGTCTGCATTCATCCGATACTAGGAAAAAAATTGCATTCATCCGATACTTTGGGAAAAGGTCTGTGCTCATCTGATACTGAGCAAAGAATATGCGTTCATCCAACACTGTAGGAAAAGCTCTGTGCTCCCGGTACTAAAGGAGAAGGCATGTGCTATTATGTTACTGGGCACAACTATGCATTCATCCAGTACTAAGTTGATCTTCTACTAGTAATAAGGTGTTCGTAGTCCTTATCCTATACTCAATTTTTTTGTTGCTCGATTTAAATTCTTCAAGTAATAGGAGGTATAAACTCAACATTTTTTTGTTTTATTAAGGAATTAGACTAATGATGCATTAAAATTGTGGTTACTCTCAATTATGGCACACTCCCTACCATGAAATTCTGCAATTCCTCGTCTACATCTCCTTGAAATCATTCCTATACACCCAAAATGTTGAGAGTAAGAGGTAATTGTATCTCTAACATGATCAATTTCATTCATTCCGTTGATATGGTGGAGAAACATCATAATCCCATGATCCAACATTGTTCCATATGAATGAATTAAGCCACATATTTACTCATGTCAAAATATGATTCCGATGACGTAAGACGATTTCATACTTGTGAGTTATGGTCATAACGACCACATCTCTTGTCATAATTGTCCAACACTCTCGTGAACATGATCTGACGCCAACCTTCATACGAGTCTATAAGTTATTTATGAATTCAACCTGTCTTACCTTGTCATCATTACCCTAGATGTGACCGTTACAATCTGAATCTTAATTTATAAATGATCCTTTGGATGGCTTTGACATCTAGATGAGTGTTATTTACCGTTTTTACTATCACACCACCTATATTTACACTGTGATCTCGTTCCTTCGTATCATTTGCATACTTATCCTCTTCTGGTACTCCATCCTGGTCTGCGTTGATCTGATACTCAACCCTCGATCATGTGTTTCGTTGCCTCATACGCCTTAATAATTTTTTTAAGCTAGCACAGGGGTCGAAAGGCATGAAACCGTGTTACAGTTATATAGGGAAACACCATCATATAAAGCTTGTAGGGAGAGATTTGAACAGGCAGGCTGAGTCCCATTTTTCGAGAAATTTAAAGGCTATCATGAGGGATTCTCTCTTTATTTTGCATAGACATATGATGGAGAAAGTGTTCAGTTTGGAGATATGATGTGAACGAGGTAGCACCAACATGTTTGGGATTCTCTCTTTATTCTTACCAACCTTAACATCACTAGTGGACGGGGTAGCACCAACATGTCTAGCAGAGGTCGATGATGTGGGGGACCACATTTCTAAGACCTTGGAAAGATCAGGGAAATCCCTCAGAAAGTGGTCGCTCTTACAAATAATGCAAGGAAATTTGGGTTTCAGATTCTTCATTTTAATCTTGTCGACCTCATCAACAATCCCAGTATGTTTAATAGTAGTTGGTTGCTTGGATCCAACATCTAATGTAGTTGGAGGCTTGGTCCCTTTCGGGTTCTTATTCTTCTTCTCTTTCCATTTCTTCTTCATCTTATCAACCTAGCTACTTGCTTTAGATCTTTCACTAGGAGAAGAAGGAGAAAAGGAAGGAGACTTAATAGGTGAAGAAGGCAAAAAATTCGACATGAGGTTGATGTGTGGGTGTTGTGCTTACATCTGAAGCACCTGCATTCAAGATCACCGAAGTGGAAAACAACCATACTAGTAACCCAATTGTGAGACCTAGAAGGCTCAAAGTAGCGATGTAAGGAGGACCAACGTTTCCATAAGAAGGAAAAACAAAGGTTTCCCCTAGCAAAGGGGTTCCTTCATTGGTCATTCCAGGAACTAACGCCATAAAAAATAAATATCCAACCTAGATTCTACTAGGGAGAACAAAAAACACACGCTAAAAATCTAGTAAGAAAACAAACAAACAAAACCTTCTCACAATGAGCACACTAGTTGGGGATGAAATCCAACATCGCAAGAACAAAGTAAGAAGGGGCTAATATATAGCGTGGAAAATTTACGTTGACGACCTGCTTAACAGACTTACGCCTTGGTGCAAGATCCCACACATAATCGTGGGTATACCCTCCAAGGAGCCCGAGTGATTTTGGCCAACGTCGATTCCAGCTACCGTGAATACTTACCCCTCCACACTCACCTTGTGTAAAGACCCTAAAGAGATAGGCCACTAAGGTTACCAACTACAACAATAATGCCTAGGGAATCAGTCGACAGTCCGATCCACGCGCAAGGGCAGAGTATTTGGCCTGAAATCAACTTGAAAGGATTCCACTCATCATTGTGGGTATACCTTCAAGCGACCTCCATAATACATGCAATCTCTACACCAAGACCAACAAAGCAGGGTGAGTAACTTTGCCAGTCTTAATGCGACCTCAGGTTTGACCCTTCTGTGAGAAGGGCTTCCCAGGACAAAATATAGCAATTGGATTTCACCACTCCCTAACACAAGATTCTATGTTTTTTTGTATCTTTGGAAATTTATCTTTCACACCTATTCCAAAGCCCTACAACTAATCTAATGTAGGTTTTCTAACAGCTAATATACAAATGTCTAATCAATTTTTAGTTTAGCGCTTTATTTTTAAGGTTATTGTTACTCAAAAGGAAAATGGCATGGACAATATGGTGTTTTGACCGACTCGAAATTTATGAAAATATATGAAGATGCAATCTTTTCATTTCTAAGAAAGCTATGCTACGATAAGGAGAAAACATTCATCATTACAGATGCACAATTTCCCAAAAAAGACAAAAACCATGCAATTTCGCTACTTCAAATGCAAGCAAGTTTCACTACCCAAAAGCAAGAATTCATTTATCTTCTTTTTTTGATTATGATGTATACATAAAGTAAATACAAAACCTTCAATGTTCCACTACTTTCAATTAGGATAAAGAGTCCTATGAAGATGCAAAAGACACGAAGCAAAAGGGATACAAACAAAGCATGCACTCAAGGCAGTGAGGTATGAAAGAAAACAAGTAGAGAATTTTTCTAACAATAAATAACACCATAAAGGATTCTACAACCAATCAAGCATTCAAGGAATACAAGAAAATGCAGATAAGAATCCAAGAAATGATAGGGAGAAAGAGAAATCACTCAAAACTGTCATGTAAACAAAACAGTTCGAAAGGAAATTTCACATTTTTGAAAAAGGTTTCAAGCTCCAAGAAAGAAAATAGGGATTTATAAGCACAAAAAACCATAAAAAACAAATCCAAACAACTTCATAAACCAACCATAGACTTTGGGTAAAGATCTCTACAAAAAAGGATGCAAAAGACTTAGCAGAAGAAGGCAAAAACTCTCAAAAAAGAGGCTAGCGCTCCCCCATAAGGGTGCCCAGAGTATTGAAAATCCCCATAAGACACTGTATGGGAGTGTTGGCACTCTGGTATGGCCTAAAGGGGGGTGTTGAGCCACCCAAAAATTCAAAAAACAGTCAAACAAATGAAGAAAAACTCACCCAGAATGCATAAAAATTGGTGAAATTGCTAGTGAAGGTAGGAGAAGGCTAATGGATGACAAAAAATAAGTAAAAGTGATATGAAAGGTGTTAAAAGGTCAAGGACAAAACAAGGAAATAAAAATAGGATTCCTTCCCCAGTTGAGTCACTAATTTCTGTTACAAGAAAATCCCCCCACGGACAAGTGGATTTCCTCTTGGATACTAGACCCCTATAACCAAGACAGAAAGGTGATAATGTGGACACTGAAATTCCTTTAGAAGAATTTAAACTAATCATATAAGAAAGGGAAGAAGGTATGAGTACCTTTTATGAAGTTTTTCCTCGCTCGATCCGGGTTGATCCTGATCTCCAAGCTCTTCAACAAACCCTTCAATCCAATGAAAAACAAAGACAAAACAGATTTCCTATTGTACCTTGATTAGCTTCATAATAGATCTATCAAAAGAAACAAGTTCATGAAACATACACAAACTTAAAGGAAATAGGCCAAGCACATATTTATATTATTGAAAACAAATAAAAGTGGTTACAACCATAGATGTAGATGCAACAACTTCACCAAGCTCTCTTTGTCCAGCCCCTTCCTCAAATAATCCACCATCAAAGTGAATATAACTTTCATTGATAATTATCCCTTATGAGATCATAAGTTTGATGCCTCTAAACTACCATATGATTTTACCATGAGAAGGCCTCATTATATAAGCTTGGAGAGGCCCAATAACCTTAGAGATTCTTGGGATAGGTTGAGGATATCTCTCCATCAGTTGTGGATCCTCCCTAAGATCTAGCCTTGACATTAGTATTCAAATCCAACTGATTTCCAAGATAAGGGGGATCTTCCCCTGATTTTCTCAACAGTCAAAGATTCCGTTAAATAGGCCATCTCTCCCCCAAAATGGCACACCGAGCATTGTATCACTTCCCTAAAGAGGGTTAGGGAGCGTTGGCGCTCCCTGACAGTAGGTAGGGGAGCGCTGCCCAAAGTTTCCTCAAAAAACCCTAGCGCTCCCCTAGAAGGGTGTCTAGAGTGCTACAACACTCCCCCAAAGAGGGTTAGGGAGAAATAACACTCCCTGACAGTGGGTAGGGGAGCGCTCCTCTTCAAACGTCATTTTTAAGTGGTTTTCTCAATGGAAAAAACCTTGTACTCCTCATTAGACGATGTCTCCTTCTTAAACCAGTCTTTGAAGTTGTATTAAGTGTCCTTATGATGTCATTAGAGACACAAAATAGGCAATATGGAAGTATGATGTTTGCGACAGTTTCAACAGTTGTGACCAAAAATGTGACACTTGCGACACTAGTAATGACGACAATGGGTCATCATTGAAGTGAGTAATTTTGATGTGTAACAGATTCCCCCCCAAAGTGTGAAGTCAAAATATGGAATCTGATGATTGGAGTACTTTGTAGACTTTTTCTAGCAAGGGTATGGATGTGGAGAACCTGGTAGAAGTTGTACACAACCATCAACAAAAATTATGACATGTTTCAAACCCAAGGCAGGCATACCTATGCTTGGGTGATAAATATTTTCAAGGTATGTTCGCCACAAGATGCACTGCGCATCCATAATTATATTGACAAAAAGGTATAGACACTAAATATACAATGTGGATCTATACTCCTATGACCTGAATTTATCGTAGCCATGAAGAATACACAGTGGATCTATGAGACGACAAGACATAGCCACGACCAATACAAAGTGGTTCTATGTGACAGTATGTGTGTCAATGTTCAAAAGAAACTTCATCGCAACCTGGGAAAAGTACATATAAGAGTGATGTCTCAACCAAGGGTCTTCTTACCGATCCCGATGTAGTACGAATATAACCATGTGAATAGATTTCTTGATGTTGAACATGGCAGAAACCACTTGATTACCGGTCAATGAGGTAAACCGTTAACAAGTGTGAGGGAAATCACCATTGATGTCAATGATTCCCAAGGTACTCTAGTACATTCTAGCGATTGTGAACAAATGAGATGAAGTTGAACATCCATGGAATCATCTGATCAGGGGTCAATGATGTAAACGTACTATCGTAAGCGAGGAGGCTTGCCATTGAGGCATGCAGGTCCCAAGGTACTAACTAGTTTCTAAGTCAAGTTCTCGGATAATGTGCTAAAGATGACATGAATAGACTCGTCGAAGGAGCATCTTGATGTATCCCCCATAAACAACATGACATTGACACAGATATGTAATTTGTGGATCAAAAGAAAATGGAATGACATGGGTATTGAAATAGGAAATTGTTGATGGTTGACTCTCAAGGTGGATACTTACCTTGAACACTGAGGCACAATAACAAGAACATTACATGGACCAAAACATTATGATGCAATGGATACGATGACTTTCGTCGGGTGACCCAAAAGAGTAAGAAAACTCATAGGATTGGTTCAGTGTAGCAGTTCAGTGGATTAAAATGTGTGAAAATACAAAGTGTCATGTTCAAGGGTGACTGAAAGAGTTACTTGTAATGTTCTCAAAAACTGCTTGGCTTGCTTCTTTCAATTTTCCCCCATCCATATAGACGAGTACCTCTTTTTGATTTAGTGGGCTCGAGGAGGGTAAAACATGCTCGATATAAATCACCTTCGGTAAGTCCCTCTTCCTTTATTTAACGAACTGGAAGAAGTAAGGGTTCGGTCTCACATGGGATCTTCAATGTATGATAGTTTAACGAGTCCAGAGAAGGTAAAATCGATGGTTTTTCATATTTAGAGAGTCTGAAAATGACTTAAAGACGACTATAGTGTTGTCCTTTTTCATCATGTTAGTCTCATGAGGCCAAAAAAGAGATGAATTGTCAGTCAAAAGATGCCCTTTCAAACCTTTTAATGAGTGGGAAAGGAATCAAGATCACTCGACAATCTTTTCACGTTTAGAGAGTCTGAAAAGAGCTTAAAGACGACTCCAGGGGGTTCCTTTTTCATGTATCCATGCGAGTCTGAAAAAGTGAAAAAATTATACTCAGTTACATTCTCATTTTTTTTTGAGCACGAGAAAAAAAAAATTCTAAGATCGATATTGGTTTCATTTTTAAACAAGCTTGAAACAAAATTAAACTATAATTGTTAATTCCCAACGTAATTTCCAAAGGTTAGGATACCCATGGATAGTTGGTACTCTACCCCCAGCTTGAAAAGCTAGTGGCATAACTCCAGAATGATAATAAAAGGCTAGAGACATGCCCTCAAAGATTCAATTCATTCACCAACTTTCAGGTTGTCACCAATTTCACTACTAGATGGAGAAAAAGGATAAGGGTGGATACCACCCAAATTTCTCTACTTCAAATGCAAGCTAGTTTCACTACCCAAAAACAAGAATTCATTTATCTTATTTTTTGATTATGATCTATACAGAAAGTAAATACAAAACCTTCAATGCTCGACTACTTTCAATCAGGAGAAAGAGTCCTATGCAGATGCAAAAGACACGAAGCAAAATGGCTACAAACAAAGCATGCACTGAAAGCAGTGAGGTATGAAAGAAAACAACTAGAGACTTTTTCTAACAAGAAAGAACACCATCAAGGATTCTACAACCAATAAATAATTCAAGGAATACAATAAAATGAAGAGAAGAATTCGAGAAATGATAGGGAGAAAGATAAATCACTCAAAACTGCCCTATCAAAAAAACAGCTAGAAAAGGAAATTTCACATTTCTGAAAAAGGTTTCAAGATCAAAAAAAGAAAATAGGGAGTGATAAGCATAAAAAACCATCAAAAACCAATCCAAACAACTTCACAAACCAACCACGGACTCTGGGTAAAGATCTCTACAAAAAAGGTTGCAAAAGACTGAGCATAAGAAGGCAAAAACTCTAAAAAAAGAGACTAGAGCTCCCCCCTAAGGGTTCATAGAGTTTTGCAACGCCCCATAAGACACTGTAGGGGAGCGTTGAATCTCTTGTATCACCTAAAGGGGGGTGTCGAGACACCCAAAAATTTAAAAAAAGTAAAAAAAATGAAGAAAAACTCACCCAGGATGCATAGAAATTGGTGAAATTGCTAGTGAAGGTAGGAGAAGGCCAATGGATGATGAAAAAACAATAAAAGTGATCTGAAAGGTGTTAAAATTGTAGGTACAAACCAAGGAAATACAAATAGGATTCCTTCCCCAGTGGAGTCGCCAATTTCTGTTACAGGAAAATCCCCCTGCGGACAAGTAGATTTCCTCTTGGATACTAGACCCCTATAACCAAGACAGGAAGGTGCTAATGTGGAAACTGACATTCCTTTAGAAGAAGTTAAACTAATAAAATAATAAAGGGAATAAGGTATGAGTACCTTTTATGAAGTTTTTCCTCGCTCGATTCGGGTTGATATTAATCTCCAAGATCTTCAACCAACCCTGCAATCCAATGAACAACAAAGACAAAGCATATTTCCTATTTTACCTTGATTAGCTTCATAATAGATCTATCAAAAGAAACAAGTTCATGAAACATACACAAAATTAAAGGAAACAGGCCAAGCACATATTTATATTAATGAAAAAAAATCAAAGTGATTACAACCATAGATGTAGATGCAACAACTTCACCAAGATCTCTTTATCCAGCCCCTTGCTCAAATAATCCACCATAAAACTGAATATAACTTTCGCTGATAAATCTCCCTTATGAGATCATAAGTTTGATGCCTCTAAATTTCCATATGCTTTTACCATGAGAAGACCTCCTTATATAATCTTGGAGAGGCCCAACCATCTTAGATATTCTTGGGATAGGTTGAGGATCTTTCTCCATCAGTTGTGGATCCTCCCTAAGATCCATCCTTGACCTTAGTATTCGAATCCAAATGATTTCCAAGATAAAGGGGATATTCCCCTGATTTTCTGAACAGTCAAAAATTCCCTTAAACAGACCAACGCTCCCCGAAAAGGGCACACAGAGTGTTGCAACGCTCCCCCAAAGAGAGTTAGGGAGTGTTGGTGCTTCCTGACAGTAGGTAGGGGAGCGCTGCCCAAATATTCCTCAAAAACCCCTAGCACTCACCCAAAAGGGTGTCAAGAGTGCTACAACGCTTCCCCAAAGAGGGTTAGGGAGCGCTAGCACTCCTTGATAGTGGGTAGGGGAGTGATGCTCTTCAAACTTCATTTTTAAGTGGTTTTATCAATGGAAAAAGATGTGTACTCCTCATCAGATGATTTCTCCTTCTTAAACGAGTATTTGAACGTGTCTTAAGTGTCCTTATGATGTCGTTAGAGACACAACATAGGCAATATGACCGTATGATGTTTGTGACACTTCCGACACTTTCGACCAAAAATGTGACACTTGAGACACTAGTAATTATGACAATGGGTCATCATTGAAGTGATTAATTTTGATGTGTAACACTCATCCCAGCCTATTGATGAATTGGAGAAAGATAAGTCTATTGTGGGGGAGCCCACTCCATCTAAAAACAAGAAAGCCTCCTAATCTCAGAAAATAAGTCCAATCTTGATTCCAAAAACTAAAAGAAAGAAAAGGAAGGACTCTGAGGAAGGTGAATGATTAGATAGTGCTGCTAAAGAGACCATTGAGTTATCACCTGAGCCATCTAGAAATTTGGAAAAAACCCATGAACTAAACATTTAGAGAAGGAAAAAGGGTCAAAAGAAGGGTGTGCCAGTAGAACGAATCCTAGAGGATCCCACTACATCTAAGAAGGAGAGGCCTACCCAATCTAAGGAACCTATTTGATCCATCGAATCTTTTAATGACTATGGTTGAGTTTTAATTTTGCATGCGTTAATTATCCAATTGAGAAGCTTAATGAAAGAATGAGGAAAAGAGAGGAATTATGAAATCCATATACATATTTTCAGATCTGAAATGAAGTAATAAACAACAAACCATAACACGAGAATTGATAACGGAGTTCGGCACAACGTTGCCTACGTCTTCGGGCCTTTGTCTCTGTGGGGGAGGCTTCTTTATTTCTGTTCAAAATATCAAAAGTACATTGCAGCAGTGCCAATTGGCTATAAGACTGATCTGGTCATGTTCTTCCAGATCTCTAGAACCCTGAAAAGAAAACGACACGCAAAACGGATGTCTGGAGCTCCCAGAAATGGCCCTCAAGCATTTGCTCCTCAATAGCTTCCCTGCATAAAAATGGCTTTGGTTTGGCTTCCCTTAAGCATAAATCTTCTCTAACTGTCCTCCATGGCCTCAAACATGCCTTGTTTTTATAGATCTGAAGTTGGTTATCCATCCTGTTGGAGCCGGAGGTCACTCCTGGATTGCTTGCAGGAGCAGAGCCCGACGCCCATCAGTTTAATGTCACGATTTGTTTTAAAGAGGTGATCAAATGGAGGGAAACTCAGAACAATATCGTCTCAACTCAGAGACTAGGCCAGGCATGCATGGACGAGTGAGGTCTTGATAAACTTCAAACAATGAGTTGTAATAAAGGGTGAGTAGGGGGAAGACTTACATGAGAAGAGTGTGAAAGTCTATCATAAACATCTGGTTTGTAACAGACTGGAGAAGAAAGCATTCGAACGCAAAATCCTTTTACATTCAAACATAGATACCAGAGAATACAATAGTGTCACAACAAATCCTTTATCATAACAAAATCGCAACAATCCATGCGAATCCTTCGACTATGAACTCTCTGGCATGAGATGAAACAAAGATGAAAAAGGAGAACTATTTGTCATAAACCAAGAAGTCTCAAACACAGAGGCGTAACCAGGAAACCAGAATGTTTGTTGAAACTTTACAGTCGGGAGCTTAGCTCTACCATCGATAGATACCAAAATGGCGAAAACGCCTTCATATACTCAAACTAGCAATTACAACAAATCGAGACGTAGCATTGAAAGCTTTGCGTCTGCATGGATTCTGACACTCTGCAGCCGCAATCTTTGAATGGTCGTGCAACTTATGGCAGACGCGATCGATCTTCTGATAGTTTCATTGGAGAATCAACGTGCCTTTAATTCTTTGCAAGACATTCCCATTATGGCGGAGACGATGTCTAACCACCACCAACCGCTTCAATAACTGTTTTCTTGGGATTGAGGACGATCTGGCCAACTCAGCACTTTGGGATATGGAAGACTCCTCGCACTGCCACCTGGAATAACTGAATGGCTCGACGAATGGGCGTGGAGGCCAGCGCGAAGGATGGGGAGCATGGAAGAAGTGGTGGCGTTAGACTATGAGGGTGTGAAATAAGTGGCGAGGTGCGAGAAGGGAGACAGAGGTGGGCACATGGCGGAAGACAGCAGGCGGAAGGGGAGGAAGACGAGAGATAACTGACTTTCTCTTTAGCGAGACGCTGACGTGGAATGGAGCGGGACACATGGCAAGCGACGAGTGGATGATGAGAAGGAAGGAGGACCACACGTACCAAAGAGGGGAGGCGGATGGATGAAACACGATAGCAGGAGAAAGGTGGTCTGGAAGATGACATGACGGGGGAGGGGCCCACGCAGGCTAATCACAGAGAAGCTGAGAATGATGGGATCACGTGAGCGCCGTTGATATGAGCGCTAAGATATCGGCCGTTGGAAAGTTGCGTCCGCGATTCCGGACCCCCC